>NGZO01000007.1:1535994-1617266 GCA_002215965.1 Aspergillus persii | reverse complement strand
GGGGGGGGGGGGGTGTAAGTATTAAAGATTTGCTCGCTCTCGTGGTGTTGTCAGCGCCGATGATCGACAAGACTGGTTTAAAGTTGGTCGATGATCCAACGAGGTCGGGGAGGTTAAGGCACAAGGTTTTCAAGAATCAACGGGCGAAGGACATTGGGTCATGGGAAGGTAATAATGAATGGATAAGGATAGACCCAGGGAATCTGGTTGGGAGGGTTGCAGTGGTGGACGATGGGCAAGTAACCGCTGAAGTAAGAGTTAGGTCAAGGAGGAAAGACTCGAAGGAGAGCGAGGGAACCGGTGCTTTTTAACTAATTGAAGCTTATGAAGGGGACCGAGAAGAGTAATTGTTCGATCGTTCTGTATTATTATTATTACTATTTTATTATTTTCTTTTATTTTAGTTCCGCTGATTTATTATTCTTTTTTGCTGGCAGCGCAGAGCAGCTGGATCTCGTTGGAAATTCCAATTAATATTATTAACGAACGGACGATGGAGCCCGACTGACGGAGATCATTGGCTTAGCTAAGGTTCGGCCGGTGGAGCTGCCCGTACGGGTATCGTCGTGACCGTTTTCTTACCTGCCACGGTACCGTGCGCCTTACCATCATCGTACTTACCGAATACCCGTAGGTACCTGTACAACTCGACCTTGTCGGAGCTCGGAGCCACGACCTCCATGGCCTAGCTCTGCATGTATAACATTGCCGTTCGATTAAGGATACTTTGATTCTGTTAAGCTGCTGGGTCGGAGCAGCCTACTGAATTGTCTTCACTCGAGCATCTTAGCGACCGTGGGCAGAAATGTACAAACAGTAGGTAAGGTATGTCCCCTATGACCGCATCTATAGAGAAATACATACAGGACAGGACCTGACCAGACCGGAACATACGAGACCCAGATGCGGTAATCTTACCAGTACGAGACGGCGTACGGAAGACGGAGCTGGCAAGTCGGAGCCTTGGCTCGGACCTCGGAGGTGCCAACTTCCCTAGAGCGGCGCGAATTTTCCTCATCCAGAAGTCGTCGACGATTACAGAGTAATGATATTTATTATTGACTCATTAAGGTTTTGTGGACTCGGATCGAAACCTGCTCGCGTTGGAGCCGTATATCCGAGTGGGCGAAAGCCCTCACCGTTCGCGCCCTTTCTACGGATAGTCCCTCGCGAGACTTGAAACTTCTTCATACACGGACTAAGGTCCCTCCTGCACGAGGTAGGGCCGAAGGAGGCTTGCTCTCGCCGTCATCAGTATCATCAAGATCAACTTCTCGAGTCCACAAGGAATACTAGTAACTCGGAGGGTTCAACTTTGAGGTCCGGCCAGAATAATCATGAATCACTAATCATTATTCATATTTTTATCCTCTTCCCCAAATCCATCTCTGCCAATGTCAGCCCAGGCCTGCATAATCCGGCATTACGGCATAAACCCGGCCTGTACAAAGATCCATCAGCAGAAATCAGGGAAATCACTAATGGAAACGCTGCCGAAGTCCACCCCGTCGGCAAACGCAGGCCGAACGGCGACGGAGCGTCTAGTCTCTTTGGCACTAGTTTGCTTCATCTGGGCTCCGGCGCGAGATTTTAATCGCTCATGTCCCTGGCACGGGGTCACGAGCCTGGATATTCGGCTGTTTCTTCTCGAAAGCTTAACGGCGTACCAGTCTTCACCATCCTTGCACTGCTCAGTGTGTGTTGGCGTCAGATTTTGGGTCGAGGTGACGGGCTGTATGCTGGTCTATGCTATGCATCTAAACGGGGTATAGCATATGAACGTTTATCCTGGAGTAGTAGTCTGTCTTTTAGGACACTACATGATGACGTTGATATTTCCTACTTCCCCTTTCCTCGGATAGAAGTAGACTCTGTATGGTGTAGTCTTTTTTACCTACAGTTGTCATCACTCATCAAGCCCTGGAGATCAATCTTGACGCCGGTGGAGCGATGTCTTCCATGGATGCGAGTATATCATGCTTTTCCGCGTCAAGATCGCCTACTTCGACTTTCTTTCCTTTTTCTAGCCTCGAGACCTTATCGTGTTTGCGCTAAGCATGCAGTTAACGTTCGATATGTAATTATCAATGACCCCAAGACTTTTTGGAACGCCAACCATGCCTCCGTAATCCGAATCTCAAAAACATCCTCGGAAATGCTTCTTGGCATGTCCCCGCGTTCGCGATTTTTTGCCTTGCTGAACTCCAAGTTCAGTAGAGTAGTGTGTCTAGTGTCTACAGTCTAGTTCCAGCGTCCCTCGACCTGGCCGAAACTGAAACATCAGGCTATGCGTGGGACGCAGGGATGCTCTAGACTCCAATGGCCGAGGAAAAAGGACGGTATGATAGCGTCATCCCGCTGTCTTGGGAGAAACCGACCCACCGTGACTTGAGAATTTGGGACTCGGGAGGCTGTTATTACTCCGTAATGCAGTCAACCTGCTTGGACTTGCTGAAATCTGAATCACTGGTTCGGCGCAGGGAAGTTTCTCGACGGCAAAAGGGACTCTGTAAGGCGTGCGCCCTTTTTTCCCCCCGGCTTGGCTTGAGAAGCCCTCAAGCCACCTGTTTCTTTGCATTTGTATGACCTCATCAGTTGACCTTGCCCCGAGGAATGTTACTTCACTTAATCTGGAATTACTTAATTCCCCCCCCCTTTCTTTCCCTTTTCTTTTCACAAATAAAACGTCCGAGGCTGAATTCTTATTGCTCGTCGCTTTAATTTAGTTTATGAAATACTTCATTTGCCTTGAGAAATATTATCAAAGAAAACCAGGGAGAATCGAGAATAAACATAGTGAATAACATAACAAATCCGTGAAATCGATCCTGAGGGGTATATGAAATAAGAGCTCCACAAACATAAATCAAAGAACAAGATCTACGGCGCCGTCCAGCGACTACACACAGCAACAAAGACGACTCCATATGCTGGGCCTGGTGGTCTCTGAGGGACTTCTGTGCGCCGGCCCCTCTTCGGGTGGTTTTCCACCTTTCTTAAAAATGCCAAGAAAGCTGCTGCGCGGGTTTTTCGCTCTTAGTCGATCAGAATTCGGTTCATGTGCTGCTGTTGCTGCGCCGGGTGTCTTCTCAGACGATAGGCCCAGGGGGTGCGGCGGATTAGTCCCATATGCCCCTCTTTGATAATGAATTCGACGCGCCTCCACGACACGACGGACGAGAACTATAATAGTAAAAAGTTAGATCTTACTCTGCGTTTAAGCTCGGCAGGGAAGAGGACGTACGCGCAAATGTCTCCTCGATATTGACCATCTCTCGAGCACTTGTCTCCATAAATCCGCATCCATGCTTTCGAGCGTATTCTAGACCTTCGCGCGCACTGACCACGCGACTCTGTTTGAGGTCGCATTTGTTGCCTGCCACGATCTTGATTGGGGGAGGCATGCCCACATCTAAACCTTGCGCATCGCTTCCGAGTTCCTTAAGTAGACGTTGGTTGTCTTCTACGCGCTGCTCCGCCTCGATGCTGATCAATTCCAGGAAATCATCCAATGCGCTCAAACTAGAAGCGTTGGTTATGTCGTAGACCAGCAAGAAAGCATCGGACTTCAAATTGGATGCCGTCCATAGCCCACGATATTCTTCCTGGCCGGCGGTGTCCGTGATGGATAAAAAGTAGGGGAGACCGTCGATCGTCCGGGTGACCGAATACGAATCCTCTGCAAGCTCAGATATCACAGTCTGTACGTTAGAAAAGGTTGCGAGGTCAAAGGAGGTAAGGCCAGGTGGGTTGGGCTGGGGTAGTGCCTATTTACCGATGGTGGGATCATATCTAGGATCACATCAGGAGTTAGCATATTTCACTATTTTGTTGCTCAATGCGGGAGTAGGCAGGCCAAGGCTTATCGAACATGGGCGGGAACCTGGGAGAAGGTCAACGGGGAAGGGCGACGTACTCGTGAATCCACTGAGATCGGACCAATCGTAGGGTGATGGATGATTTTCCTACGGAAGCATGTTAGATGCATGCCAACGTTTGTTGTCGCAGCCAATGGGACTGCAGTTTGCCAGCCTGATCGGATTGCAAAGAGGTAATGGAGCTGGACTCAAATTCCAAGCATGATCAGGGCGTTGCGCAACATACCACATCCACCATCCCCGCATATTGTGATGGAAATTTTGTCTGGCGCGTCGGCCATCGCGTGGAGCGCCCGGGGGACAGGTCTAAAGATCGTAAGTAGAAAAAGGAGAGGTACGGAGGCCTCGTGTGAAATGCAATGCCGCGAGAGAGAAAGGTCTAATCAAGGAATGGTGAGAGCGATTGGCAATTGGAAGGTCGGGTCGAAATCAGTCAATTCAATGGATCCAAAAGTGCAGAGGATTAGGAGAGAGAGCGAGAGCGCGTGGAAGAGCGTGGGTCTAGATCAAAGAATGAAGATCAATTTCCCTTTCAATCACCGAGATAACGAGCGTCGATGGAACATCCATGAATCTGGCTAGATTTCTCGCCGAAGAGATGCAAACATGATGGACAGGGAAAGGGAAGGAAGAGAAAGAAGCGAACGAGGTTGAGATGGAAGGAAGGAAGAGAAAGACGGGAGGGAAGGAAATTCGTGGAACTCCAAGTAAGGGTGGGTTTTCCTTTGACCCCCTGTTTGGAATGAGGCCAGCAGAGACGAATCCAAGAGATTAATTCTTAGCAATGGCGGCCCAGCAAATAGTCCGGGTGGTTGCATGCTTGAATCGTCAACATTAAAATTATTGATTAATCTATCTCAATCGAGCCAGGGCAATCCATGGTTGCCAGCCCGGAATGAAAGGCTATTTATTATATGATTATTCTTTGGGTCGATCCGGAAACCTGCCCTTCTGGGCTGGTTCCTGGGGATACAAACAGGTAAGAGATGGAATCCAGAGTAATGATTGTGATGATTCTGATTCTTGTCGAGAGAAAAAAAAAGAAGAGAGGAAAAGAAAAGAAAAGGAATGGCCAGAGCACGTGATCCTGCGGAGATGACGACATGCCTCATTTTCTTATGAAGATAGGTTGTTCCATACATCAACTCCTACCAGTTAGATCTATCATCATCTGGTCCAACCGTCCAAGTTGACCTTCATCATGCGACCCCGAAGGCCACTCACTCCCCTTGCCGGAGTGTGCTTCGATTCATCTGCACCTTCTTCTCTCCTTCCTTCCTTCCCTCCCTTTCCCTCTCTTCTCTCCTCTCCTCTCTTTTCTTCTTCTTCTCTCCACTTCCCACTTCCCACTTCCCACTCCAGCCCCGATTTGATCCATCACAAACACTATTAAATCAGCCCCTTTCGCCGCCTGACACATCGCCGGAGGACGGTGCTTTGCGCATCCTTTTTAATTGGCACAATATCCACTTTTTCCTTCGACGGCCCGCGCTTGCAGGTGACATTCCCCTTGCCCTCGCTTCTCCATTCGTATACCTTCTGGCCTGGCTCTGGGGCTTTTCCTTTTCTTTTTATCTCTCTCTCTTGGATTGATGTTAATGATGGGAACGACATTATTGCTCTGATAGGGTCTGCAATCTCTCTTCTTTTCTTATATACCGTCTCAATCTCAATCTCAATCTCAATCTCTCTCCCCCCCCTCTCTCTTCCCTCTTCCTCCCGCTCCCCCTTCCCACGTACCCTGGCCTGCTCATGTATAGATATTAATACTGGGGGAGGGGCTCTTTTATTTTCTTATATCGCTCACCTCTTTTGATTACTATCTTGAATCGTATATCGCTTTTTAAAAATTAAACACCTGAATAGTCGTGCCTTGCTGCAATTGATCCCCTTTTCTTCCCCACCTCATTTCGGTTGTCTTGTTTTCTCCCACCAACCATTTTCTCTTTTCCGGTCAGCTAACTTAGCTTTGGACTGGAAGAAAGCCCCGATTTCTTTCAAACAGCTGGTTTGCTCTTGTGTGGTTGCATCCCTTTGTTGTTTGGCGTGGATGCATCTGCCCCATTGGTCCCAATCCCCTGGATCGAATCGATCGGGTGTGCTTATTTGGCTAGTGAGCCGATCGCAGGATGGACGGATACCAAGATGACTACTTCTACGACCCCCAGTATTACTTGCCACCGTCAGCTAACAACCACCTGGATCAATCTCATCTTGCCGACGGCCAACATGGCCAGGTTATGCAGTATACTGCTCCTGACCACATGCACATGCAGGCCGGGGGGGTTTCCTACTCGCCGCAGAGGACCGACCTGCTGGCTACTAATCCCCCGTTTGTGTTTCAATCTGCAGGTTACCAGGACGGTCGTATTCCCAACATGATGTTTGCGTATGATCAGCTATCCATGCCTATGGGGTCCGGAAATCCATTCGCCTACGATCCTTCCCCATTTCCATCCACCATGTGGGATCATAGCCTTACTCATGGCCAATTCCTGGGCCACCGAGCGCCGGCTCAATTCGAGCCGTTGCAGTCGCAATCGATGAATATGGACCATACAGCGCAGTACGCTGCCATGCAGCATCAGATGACGTACCCGAGCCCATTCTGGTCGCAGCTCCAGCCCCAGGGGCAACAGTCCCAGGCCGAATTCCAAGTCCAACCCCAACTTCAACCTCATATCCAACATCCACTTCAACCCCAGGTCCAAGCTCAGAACCAACCGCAAGTACAACCACATATCCAACAACCACTTCAGCCCCAAGCCCCACCTCATACCCAACCGCAAATGCAGTCACAAATTTACCATCCAGTTCATCCCCCAGCCCGGCCTCAAATCCAATCTCGTGTCCAATCCCAGCCCCCTCCCACTCCCGAAATCCCGCGGACTCAGCCCATGTCTACTGCCGCCATATCACCTGCAAGCTCACGTAGACCGCCACGGGTATTACAGTCGTCGGCGCAATCGTCCAGTGCCGCGGCAACTCATCGGTTTATTCAACCAAAAAGGCCGTCACCAGTGAAGGGTGCGTCCGTTCCGTTTCAAATATATGCTGCACCGGATCGATGCGGAAACTGATAATCATGAAGCTTCCTGTTCGACATCACATCCCAGATCGGCATCACGCGGTGCATCCTCGAAATATGCTAGCATCTATTCGGCGAGCGGATTTGATATCATGGGTGTTTTGGTAGGTCTCCCTCGGCTGTCTGAGAGAAACGAGGTCTAGACCTGCTTTAAGTTTCTTGCCGAAAGCTATTCGATCTTCCGTTCACTGATATTTCATTTTTAGGCTGAAGTAGTATCACGACCGAATCCCAAGATTGACATTGGCGCAGTTGATTTTACATGCGCATTTGTTCTCTGTGACATAACTCAAGAGGACCAGCCTATCGTGTATGTCTCGGAAGCTTTTGAACGGCTCACAGGCTACACGGAGAGGGAAATTGTCGGTCAGAACTGTCGCTTTCTTCAAGGACCAGACGGCGTGGTCCAACGGGGTATGCAGCGGACATTTGTCGATCAGGACACTGCCTTCCGCCTACGATCTACCATTGAAGACAGATCGGAAATTCAAGCCAGTATCATAAATTATAAAAAAGGTGGCCAGCCGTTTATGAACTTGATCACAATGATCCCCATCAAATGGAACTCCAGCGACTATCGATTCTACGTGGGGTTCCAAGTTGATCTCGTCGAGAAGCCTGACGCCGTCGCCCGGCGAAATCCAAGTATGGCTTTCTACCCAATTCTCTAGCATCCGCTGGCGGACCCAGAACTGACTCTCGGATTTCAGACGGTTCCTACCTGATTAATTACCAGCGCTCACAATTACCCAACTACGTAGTGCCTGCTTCTGACATCGTCCGCATCAATCCCGACCTTGGTGTTGTATTTGGCCCCGAAGCCGTGTCCACCGTCTTGGACGGAGTCCAGGCGGGGAATCCTGACTTCATGAGGTATCTGGACCGTGTATTAGTCGAGAATGTCGACGACGTAATTCACGTGCTCTCGTTCGAGACTGATTTCCTCTACCTGTCTGCATCCTGCCGAAGTATCCTACAATATGAACCATCTGAGTTGGTGGGCAAGACCTTGTCCACAATCTGCCATCCTAGTGATATTGGACCAGTGGTCCGTGACATGCGCGCTTGCACGACTACTAATCCAATCAGTATGGTGTACCGGATCCGAAGAAAGTACGACGGATACGTTTGGTTCGAGAGCCAAGGGTCATGGCATATCTCAGACCGCGGCCGGCAATACATGGTTCTAACGGGGCGGATTCGTCCAGTATATCACCTAGACCAGGTTACGAGGCTTGCAAAGGGCGGGTTAGCTGAAAACGACATCTGGGCTAAACTGTCCAATTCTGGAATCATTCTCTTCGTGTCTTCGAAGGCGCGGGCGGTTCTAGGCCGCATGCCGGATACCCTGATCGGCAAAGGCATCCAAGATCTGATCGATGCGCGCGGAGAGGCGCAACGAGCTCTGGGGCTGGCTCGAACCGGGCAACAAGCGACCTTTGCGCATAAAATCCGTCATCGAAAGGGCCATATGCTTCCGGTACACACCACGTTGTACCCAGGAGATACAAAAGTAGGGATGCGGCCATCTTTCCTCGTCGCCCAAATCAGCTTCCCCAGGCTGCCAACAAGGGCTTCTCCGGGACCCTCGAATCAACTTCCTTCCGGCCAGCCCTCTAGGGAGGGACCTAGTCGGGTACCCGTGGGAGGCCAGCCCGACTTAGTCACCCAGGAGACTCTCTTTACCGAACTGATACCAACGAGAGGCTCAAGCTGGCAGCTAGAGCTACGAGATTTAGAGAAACAAAACCAATCCTTATCCGAGGAGCTGCAGCGGCTACTTACGCGGAGAAAGAAGCGCAAGCGCAAGTTGAGCGCCGTGGTGGTGGAAAAGATTTGTTCGATGTGCCAGACCAAACGAACGCCTGAATGGCGGCGAGGGCCGAGTGGGAATCGCGATCTTTGCAACAGCTGCGGACTCCGATGGGCCAAGCAAGTTCGGAACGCGGCGCAAACGCAGGCTCAGGCTCAGGCTCGGGCACAACAGGCCCAGTCAGCCCAGTCAGCCCAGCGTGCCCCCGCCAGCTGATGGCTAAATTCACTGCACATATTGTAAGCTGTCGTGGCAATTCGGGATATAAATGTATAAATACAAGCAGTGAAAGGCTGGGGGGGGGGGGGGGGGGCGCTTTACCAAGATAAAACACCGATGGCTCACTCGCGTATACCAGGTTCAATTGTGCTTGCATGTACCTATTATCATCAAGTTGGCTTTTATGTTCGGTCCTATATACAGTATGCACCAAGCATGGAATAAAACCAAAGGGTGCTGCTGTCGGTTCCCAAACCTAACATATTTCTAATCTATCATCCAAGTCCAACGATAGAATCCACGGAGGAAGATAAGAAAATGGTTAGTTTACAGATAAACAGAGAACCGAAATATGTATATACAAGTCTAACAAATCATAGGAGGTGAAGGTCCAACCAAGATCAGGCCTCTCTCCTCTCAAGCCATCTTTCTAACCAGCGTCTCTCCTCCCTCTCGGCATCCCATCCTTCGCTTCCCGCGGACACATCGACTCCACCCCTTTCGTTCACCGCGATACGAACCTCCTCAGCCTCCATTGCCGTCACGCCGCCGCAGCGCCGAATCAACCGATCGTCAAGATCCAGGTACTCGGCGTAACGCTGCAGTCGTGCCCTGTAGAGCAGCGACACCAAGGCCGTCGACCGCGCATGAGTCTTGACCAGACCAAAGGTAGCGCAAGCACGCAGGATCTCCTCCGCCGACGCGGACGCAATCCACGCGGGCTGCGTGTACGCGCGGGCCAGCAGATCCAGCTCCGGCTCGGAGCCCGCGGCCACCGGGCTCATGGAGCCGGAGCGGGCGAGTTCGTGGGCCGTCAGGGCCGCGCGCTTGCGAGCGATGCTCTGCGCGCGATCTTTCTCCAACTGGCGCGGCACGCGACACGTGAAGGGCACGACGGCGCTGCCCAACGCCAGCACAATCAGCGGGGTGAACTCGCCGCAGACGATCAGCATCAGGGTGAAGGGGATCATGCGACGGATGTCGTAGGCGGCGCGGCGGATGAGCTGGAAATTGGACCGGCTGAGGTGGGTAGCATTCACGGCGTCGCGGAAGGCGGCCGCCTTCCCGCCCTTGGCCGCCGCCGGCGGGGAGATGGGGAGGTAGGGCGTGAGACCGAGCGAGGAGCGGAGGGGGATGGAGGCGCGGTAGTTGTGGTAGACGTTCTTGAGGCCGGTTTTGTAGAAGGAGAGGAAGGCGCGGCCCATGGCCACGTAGCGCTTGAGCTTGTCGACGGCGGAGGCGGAGGACGCGATGGCCTCGGGGAGGTTCAGATCGGCCGGGCGAGTGCTCGGGGGCGGGTTGATGTCGTCGGCAAGGGAGGTGGTGGCGGTGGAGGAAGTTGAAGGAGCAGCGGAGGTGGCAGGCTGGGCAGATGATGAGGGGCGGGCGTGAGATTTACTGGAGGAGGAATGTGAGGCATAGCGGCGCGTGGTGAGCAGCTCACGATGCCGAAGCAGAGAGGCGACGGGGACGACGGTGCATGGCGGAGAACGAGTGAAGAGTGCCCTGCGAGGGGCGAGAGAGACCGACATTCCGTTAGAACATGAAGCCGAGGAAGACGGGATCAATTGATAGAAAACAGAGAGGAGAGAAGGGCAAGGAGCTCTTCTACACAGATGGGAAAGGGAAGAAAGAAGAAGATGAGGACGAAACGCAGAACTAGTTAGATCGAGGCCTGAGGCAGTAAGATATTAAGGCACCAAGGCCTCTAGGCATTCAGGCATTAAGGCACCCAGACCCCAGGCACAGTTAGTCTCCCTTCTCGCTTCTCTTGTTGCTTTACTTGAATATACCCTTTCCAATGTATGCATTCCTGTGACTGTTGCTGGATTAAACGCCCAAATCCCAGCCTGGGAATCGGGTTTCTTGTTCGCTTTCCTCTACCGTATCATGTGGGAGAGCTCTCTAAGCCCGGAAACAGCGACGAGAAGGTTTGGTGCGAGGCAGGGACATATGCCTGGCTTGGAGAAAACTGCCCCGATATCCCAATTCCGCGTCTATGGATTTGGGATGGGGACTGGGGAAGCTGTAGAAACCCTCCTGGTGTCAATGCTAGATCCGTGGCTGATAATATTTCCCTAGTTTACTCAGATAGGGAACCTTCCTCTCATGTCTCGTTGGATAGTATGCTTCCATCGTACCCTTCTCATCCTTCTCGATCATCCAGTTCGATCAAGATACATTCGTCGCCAATCCTCCCGCCCTAGACGCGGAGTCCCGAAGATCCCCTATCTATTAATAGAGTGCATCGAGGAGTCGCAGGGGCGGATGTTGTCAACATGGACGTTCCTCCAGATCCAAGAATTAGAAAATGAAAGTATCCTTGTGGATATACCACAACGCTGGACTTATTCCACGGTTGGACTCCTATGTCGCGGACAAAAGAGTGTACGAGGAATTCGAGCGGGGATGACGTAGTTTGAGCGAGTCATGCCAACAGGGCGCTAAAACCGGATTAGGAATAGTGGATTTTATACACTTCTTTCTGCTTTCGGCCTTTGAGTCACCTGTTTGTTGGACTCTCTTCTAGTGACTGTGTCCCCAAGATCCCCAACTCACCTCTCCATCCCTCTTGGCTCTCAAGAGTTATTGAGAACCAAAATGTCTCTCTCCCCCCTCCCCACAGCCCTTATCCTGATCGACAATCAGTATGGCTTTAACCACCCAACTCATTGGGGTACCTCCCGCTCCAACCCCTCCTACGAGGCCAATGTGGAATCGCTCCTGACGGCCTTTCGCGCCGCCATCCAGCACTCCTCCCAAGAAGAGGGCAAGAATCCCACTCTAGAAATCATCCACATCTTCCATTCTTCCGCTTCGCCTTCATCCCCGCTGCACGCTCACCATCCGGACAACGGGATTCGGCCGTATGAGTTCGCTCAGCCCAAGCCTGATGGGTCCGAACCGGTGATGTGGAAGCACGTCAATTCGAGCTTCATCGGCACCCAATTGGAGGCGCACCTTCGTCGCCGCGGGATCCGCCAGATTGTGCTGGCCGGTCTGACCACGGACCATTGCGTCTCGACCACGACGCGCATGGCGGCAAACCTGGGGGTGGTAGACCGTTTCCCCCAGGGCCCGATTTCCATTGATGCTACGACAGGCCTGCAGGACCCCGTGCCTATCGACCACGGACGGATCATCCTGGTGGCGGACGCGACGGCGACCTTCTCCAAGGCCGGCATTGATGCCGAGACCATTCATGCCGTTTCCGTGGCCAGTCTGCAGGAAGAATTCGCAGAGGTCATGAGCACCGCGGACGTGATCAGAAGTCTTGAGGAATGGAAGCCCGGATCGACGTAGATGTCATACGCAGTGGATACCCTACTATCAAGAAAAGAGCCAATGTCAAGCTTGTATAGAACTTCTCTGCCTTATCTCCTTCATATCATGCAGCAAGCGCCCAGTTGTAAGATAAATTCGCGCTCCACTATGCTCGGCGCGCTTGGCGCATCAAAGGGGCAGAGAAGGAAAAAAAAAGCAAGGGTCATGCTACTACAGCTCCACCTCGACTGTAACGACACTCTTCGAAACGAAGCCCGTTATGAATAGTCGCGCTCGTTTCGGCGAATCAGTTGGGACCATCACCGCCGAGCTGCCGGTGTGGATATTACTCCCGTCATCCTCAAAAATCAGGCGAGTGTCCCAGTCTGCAGATGCCATCCCATTGCCCGTTGCCTTACGACGAGCATGCCAAACCATTACTCCCTCTCGAGCATCTGGGTCTGCATGGGACCGGGTAAGGTTCGCAGCCCCTAGCAGCCCGGCCAGAACATAGCCACTTGCGTCGTCGGAAGGAGTTCGGTAAGGGTCAACAAAGTAGCTAGGGTTATCAATCGTGCTGTCGAACCGAACCTCATCCAAAATAGAGATACTGCGACCTCCGGATTCCGTCCGGGCCCGATACATGATTCCCCCTATGGCACTACAGAGGAGCATCTCCCCGTTCTGACCGTGGCCTATACCGTTGCTGTTTCGGATCCCAGTTAGTGCTGTCGTGACATTGACTCCAGCTTCTGGGTCTGCGAGCTCCAGCTGGTCCAGCCGCGCATGAACGACACTAGTCCATTTCGCCAAAGGGTAAAAATCCTCGATCAATCGTTTCAGGCCATGACTATAGAAGTGGTCGTTTGTAACATAGAAGGAGGACGGACTTTCAGCGTAAACGTCATTGGGCGTGAGAATCAGTGGGTGGCGAATAGAGCGTATGTGCCTGGCGACTCCGGTATCTAGGATGTGGTGGAAAAGCTCGATCTGTGAGCGCCCCTTGAAAGCATGTTCTGCCCCGTCATATTGCGGATTTGGCAAGTGGTTGACTGCAAAAATATAGACGGCATTAGACTGATCAGGGTCCGCTATGACGTCTATCCCATGTGTCACAAACGGGCCTTTGAAATTCTGGAATTTCAGTCGACTTGATTCCAATGTCTAGGCCCATCAAATCAGTGCACTTTTTCAAGCCGTCATCCCCAAGGGAATGGACCTCACCTTGGGATCGATAACATGGAGGGATCCAACGGTATCCCCAGCGCCCTCCATGTTTCCCAGCGGAGGAAACCATTCGAACCGCGAGGCATAGGAATCCTCGCATGCCGTGAATATCTTCCCCGCGGGCTCATAGTAGTGCAGATCCTCGCACACCACGGTATCTTTGATCTTGACGAAGGACGGGTCCGTGGCCAGTCGCGCCGCAGGGGTTGGCTTTCGGAGGATCCCCTGCACGGTAAAATACTGGACGACAGGTGTATAGCAGCTTGCGAGGAAGGCGCAGAAAATCGCCAGGCGGATGAGCCACCCCATGGCTGCAACAGGGATGTTCGTGTCAAGTAAGTGAAAAAACGAAGTTGTCGTGCCTCAACTGTAGTGCTTGAAATTGCACCGGAAGATATGTAAGACGAGAAGAAACGACCGCGCCTGGCGAAGGGGGAGGGGCAACACGAGAATCCGAAAACGGACTGACTGCCCAGCGAAATGTACAGAGTACGGAGTAGGAAGTAGGGAAGGAGAGCTGACGGCCCGGCATGCAGAACTCAGCAGAAGCCATGCTTATTATTATTATTTAGCGAGGTGGAGCTCGGTCAATATTGTGGACACTGGACATTCGGTGGGCATTGTAGAGACATCCGGCTAGAATGAATCGATGACGATCTTTGCCCATGGAGTTAGTAGAGACTGGAGAGGGTATTGATCACAATGGGCCGCGGACGGCGATTGAACCAATTATCCTCGCTAATCCGGAACCACTCGGTGTGGAGATATACAGGCTTGAGAGAGTTGAGGGAAGGCCGGAAGGGAGCCTCGGTCCAAAAGCAGGTGTGGAGACTGTCAAAATCAAAAAAACTACGAGCTCAATTCAGCACCGACCGAGAATCAATGCTACTATGGGCAGAAAGTTGACAAGTTCTTTTCAAAAAAAATAAAAATAAATAAATAACAATTAAAAATCCAAGTTTGTTTGACCAAAACTACCAATTACAGCAGAAGCAGAAGCTACACCTTGAATGGAGGGAGGGGAGAGAGTCACATTCCCTTCCATCCGTTTCCATGGCAATTACTATATTCTCGATTTCGCAAAGCAAAGAAAAGACGGGCACAAAATCAAACTAATGGGAGATGTTGGAGTCAATAAGAAAATAAAGGAGACAAACAAAGCAAATTAGTAGGAATGGTTCCTCGTTCCTTGCCCTCTCATAGATCAAGAGCGGGCCGACCGAGCGTCCATGTATTCCCGATCGCTGGCATCCAAGATGTCATACTCTTCATCAGTCAAAAATCCGGTCTCCGTGTCGTCATCACCGAGCATCAGGTTTTCCACGTCATCGAGAATGTCCCGCTCAGATGCAGTAGAGCAAGAAGGCGCCGTTGGGGCCGGTGCTGTCACTTCGTGAGTGCTGGAGCTTGGGGACTCTTTGTCCAGCTTAGGGAAGATCATTTGACTTCCACTGCGTTCACCTTCGTGGTCTGTCGTCGCGTGCACGGCATCCTGGTTGGTATTTGCGTCCACGGCCTTCGACACAGAAGCCGGGTTGGCTGCGGAGGAATCTTCGTCCCGGACTTGAACGTCACACCACAATCGATGGCCAAATGGCATGCCATTTGACAGTTTCAGTCGCCAGTACGATATGGCTGTTCCAACCCAGCCAGGAGCTTTCAGCGTCACGGTAAAGTCAGCGCTCTGACCGGGCTCTAATGGTGCCAAGAGTTTGTTGCTCTCCATGGCAGCAGATATCGAATTGAGGCTCAAAGGGTGGTTAGTGTCGACGTTGAACATGGAGTCGCCGCCAACGAAGCGCACATCACTCCCCACCGGCCACGCAAGGGGGCCGGGGTTGTAGAGTGTCCAGGTCTGCTGGAAGACTTCATTCGGAGACACAACAGAACCATCCGGAACGGTGTCACGGATGAAGAAAGCCTGGTAGCCTGAGGCCAGATCTCCAGGGGGCAGCTCGTCAACCTTCTCTCGATCCGTTGAAGGCGAGTCGGTTGCGACTTGCTCTTCCTTGATCGCCGCCTTTTCAGGGGTTGTTTCCTGGGCAGGCGCCTCGAGCACGGGTGGCGTAGAGACAGCTTGCCGGGGATTGGATGTCTGGATAGGGTTGCCTGAAGAGATCGGCAGCTTGCCTAGCTGGTCTTCCTGGAGGGTGCTAACAATAACGTTTCGCACGGGGGTCTTGAGCATGACCATTGGGTGGGTACGGTTGTGGAAATTGGTCGGAAGAGCCTCGCATTTGGCGCAGAAATCGGTATCGTAGCACACGGAGCACTTGTATCGAACTCCGGTGATGTAAGTGGATCGCAGCTGAGACTTGCAAAGAGGTCCATCGCAGAAAATGCCAAAGTGAACCTCGTGAGACACCGCGGGTTCCGGAATAGACTCATACAGCGGAGCGAATCGGTGGCCCGGGTGGCGGTTGGCAGCATCCATGTGGCAGCCAGAGCAATAGTCCCAATCGGGGCACGTAAGGCACTTGTAGCGTACACCAATGATGCTCTAAAAGCAAGCGTGAGTCAGTATCCAAATGGCGGATGTGGGGAGGGGAAGGAGTCAGATCTCACCTTGTCACACCCGTCGCAGATGGCTGCGTGCTGATGATGACGTCCCGGCTTGCAGCGAGATAGAACCATGTTCTTCAAGCAAAATTGGCGATCATGAAGGAGAGAGAAGGTGTGGGCAGGATGATGACCATGCGTGTCTTTCAAGAGACATGTGATGCAAAGGTCATAGTCCTCGCAGTCAGCACAGGTGACCATTTTAGTCTCGTCAAGTTCTAGTGCAAGTCAGCCAGTACGTCCTAAACGCACGTTTTCAAGGTCTGGGGAGCTCTGCGAGAGTGAAAGGGGTCTACTGCGTACCCTTGAGACAACCGTTGCAAATACGCTCATCAGCATGAGCCACCGGCTCTGGCGCAGCAGAGAGTGGGCGAGGAATATCTTCTGAGACGAGCTCAGGAATGGAGTTTGACTCTCGGTGCTCAGCTTGAACGGCTCGAGAGGGAACCTTCTCGGTTGTACTGGTGGTGACAATCCCATCTATGACGCCCCGTTTGATCAACCAGTGATCCTCATCTGGACAGCTGATTCCATTCTCCACGCACTCAAGACACAGGTCGTAATCACCATTTTCACAGATGCTACAGTGGTAATGTTCGTTGGGAATGGACCGACCGCAGTGATTGCAGTCAATGCAATAGATCCCCGTAAGGGACTTGTGGGGGGCAATGGGAAGGTCCAAACAGTCCTGGCCTAAGACGAAGTCACGGTACTGGGGCTGAGGGGCAGTGGGAACGTTCAACTGAATGGGTTGGGGCTCAATGTCGGCACTCTCTGCCAACCCAGGAGTGTGCTTCGAGGGCTCTTGGGGCAGAGCAAGTGGGGATCCACATTGAGACTCGGGCAGCGGAGAGCTGAGGACAGTTTCAAGATAGCTACACTTTGCCAGCCTCTGCTGCCGCTGCTGTTCTTCAGTAAGCGGGGGTTGAGGGCGGTCGCCCACGGTAGCCCGAAGACGCAGCTTCAGTTTAGCTTTGGCAGCACGGTGAAGCTGCTTGTAAATGGCGGGGTTCTCGCTGTCCAAGAGGACGAAAGAACCGGCACTGTCGGAGAAGCGCTCGAAGATGACGTTAACATCCTCCGGGATGCCAAGAAGTTGGCGGAGCTATGACATGATCGAAGATATCAGCACCAATCAACTAAGCTTAAACGACGGGCGTTGGAGATCTCGTGTTCATCTTGGGGCCGGTAATGCCTCTTGAGGGTTTCCCTCCCTGGATGAATACCAGGTAGTAATTGGAGAACAGGATGGTGAGAAATCAATAGCCCTAAGGACGGGTGGGCTGATGTAGAGTGAGGGCGTAGGTCGGCATGGGGAAGGACGGGAAAAGACCCGGTCGGGGCTGTCGGGTGGGGACATACCTTCTGGGGCAAGACCCGAGCTCCCAGCTCTCTCAAGGGAATCTTGAAGCGCCGATTGCTCCCATTATGAAGCACCTTCAGGGTGATCATGGTACTGGGAGTGATCGTAGTAGCCGGAGCAGGAGGAGCAGGGGCTGCCATGATGGAAATCGATGATAATGATATTGATGGCACTGGGCCGTTAGATGAAGACGGCACGCTAGTAAGTGATGGGGACGAGAGATAAGGCGAGAGCAGGTCGATGATATGGATGTAGAGGATAACGGAAGAAGAGATGGGGATGGGGATGGGGATGGGAAGTGGTCCAGGGAAGAGCCAACAGTGATGTATGACAGAAAGAGAAGAGGATGGCAATGAAGAGAGGGCTAGGGGGAGAAGAGGTGAGATGGGGGAAAGGAGGAGGAGGAAGAGAGTTGAATGACGAGGAGTTTAAGAGAACCGGCTGCCTGGTCATCTGCTCTGGCTGCTTCCGGCTCGAGGCGGTGAGGCGGTGAAGGCGACTGGTTGGCGCCCCCGCCAGCAGTACCTCCTCGTATACCGCCAGCTCTCTGGGCCGGCATGTACCGTTGGGCAAGTTACAGATATGCAGTCATCCTGATCGACATGCCTTTTTACCCCGTGGCAGGAAACTGACTGGGAGAGAGAAACGGATTCATTAGTCATTAACTAGGAATTCAGGTCATTAGCAACAAGTGCTCCCGGCACCTCGATCGATCTCCGTCCCGAATTGAACGATACTCCTATAGATGTCAACCATTTCTGATAGGTCATATTACTGCTGGTAGCTTGTCTCTCCTTTTTGGTTATGCTTTTTTTGCTGCTGCTGCTGCTTCTTCTTCACTCTCTTTTACCGCTTTCCCCCTGCTTCTTCCTGCATAATTTCCAAACAAACCGGTCAAAGTGAAAACAAAAAACAAAAAATAAAGCCAAACGCATGATGCTGAACGACCATAGCGGAGAAGGCTGGGATCAACAATGCAAGATTACGTAGGGATCCCTGCGGTCGGCCAAAGCGGGGGAGCCAATTAAGTAGGAGGAGAAGGAGGAGAAGTACTTCTTTTGCGTTGAGGGCGTTGCCGAATCATCCTTCCCTATAATAAGAGAGTCGGTATGCATACAAATCATAAGGCATCCCCATCCACACACACACAAACACAAAGTCACAGCAGATGAAAACAATCGCTAGTAAATGCATGCAATCCTAATCTAACCACAGCTCAGCCGGATGGACGAGGCGAGGCGCCAGCTATTGGCATCAACCCCTTCCTCTGGCCAAGATTGAAAGAAACGAGAGAGAAAGGAAGAAGAGAAGACATGAAAAGGCAAGAGAAAGAGAGGGAAGAAGGATGGGAAGTAGAAAAAATAATGCTCTGGCAAAACAAGATGGCCACAGATTAAAAAAGAAAAGGCCGTAAGAACAGACAGGAAAGTATGAAGAAGATCAACCATTGGACATGCCTATGAAAATAAAGAAAAACCATTACCAGGGAAAGGAAAGACAGACAGAGAGAGACCGGGGAGAAAGCGAGCTCATAATAAGGGACATGAATCAATGCAAGAATTGCATGCAACGGCTCACAAAACAAAAGGGAGCGTGATTTTTTGAGGTTAAGAAGAGACTTCCACATATAAGAGTCTCATTTTGCGTTTCATTTGTTCTCCATTCACTGGGAAGCATAGTAAATGCCCCCGGGAGGTTGAGGATAGTAATATGTTGGTCCGGGAGGAGTCATCATTCCACCTATCTCAACGATCCCGCTGGCACTGGGAGCACCGGGCACTGCAAAAGACGAGTGTGGATACATCTGCATGGTGTCATAAAAGTAAACTGTGCCCCCAGCTTCGTGTGCAACAGTCCCGGCTTGCGAGGATTGTTCAGTTGATGCCCCGGGAACCACATACTGAGCCTGTTGCCCGGGAGGAAATGACTGGCTCGAGTTTGCCGGACCCGCACCAGCACCGTACGGGGGGTACTCCCCCCCTAGATTAGGGTAAAAGACAGTACCAGCCGGATATGGTGCCGGATAGTAGGCCTGAGGCTGCTGGAACCCGTATGGCTGGAACGGTTGGGCATGGATCGCACGATCAGGTATGTGAGTTGATGGGGTCACAGAGGCATGAGCAGAAGGAAGAGGACCAGAAGCCTCCGGAGCATACATGGGGCCATTCACAGGGATGGGCACTTGATGATGGAATGGCTGTTCCTGCTGCGGCTGAGGGGGGTTGAAAGTAAAGCTTGCAGGCGTTTCGATGTCGGCGACAGAAACAGCCTTCTGGGGACGAGGCTGATGCATGGGGATTGGAGCCTGACGGCTTTCGCGATAAGCAGGATTCAACGCCTGCGGATGAGGTAGAGGGGGTGGCATGACGGTTCGAGCGTTCATCGCGTTAGGACCTGTGGCCGGGATACCCCCCGAGGGTCGAGGTGGAGGAAGCCGGACGATCGGCTTGCCAGTTTCTGTCGTCAACAGAGCTTGCCGCGAAAGAACAGAGCCCGCCGGCGAGTGATACCCCTCCTGCGAGGCTGGTTTCCCGACCGACGACCTTCGACTCATCGAGACACTCGGTGTATAGGAGGAGCCGCCATAGATACTCGAACGTCGGCCCCCATAGAAACCCCCTCGGCCACGGCCACGGAAAGCCTGTTGGTTCGGTCGCAGCGCACGCGGTATGAATATGAACGATCTTTCCGTAGCAGGGAATATGTATCTGGGAGCTTGTCCCGGGAGCGAAATCCGAACTGGCTTGTCACGACGGAGAGGCGGGCGATGCTGGGGTAAACGGGTATGCTGTTTTTTCGGGACCGCAGGGAATGAAGAGGAGCTGGCCATGCCCGGCAGAAAAACCACAACGGGCACATTGCCAATGAGTGTCGTACTGGAAAACGACCTGTTCGGAGGTGATGACCTGGGAGCTGTAGGGACGGGAATGGGCTTGGGAAGGTTGTTGGTTACATTTGCCGGCGCAGCAGGAGGTGCAGAAACGGGGGGATCATCTCCAGCAACCGTGTCATGGAGGTCGTGAGTCCACTGCCCTCCGCTGGCAGCTGGTTTCACGGGATACCTGGTAAAAAGTTAGGGTCAAACACGACTTGTTCACCGGGCGTGAAAGGGGGGGGGGGTGAGAATAGACTTACTTGCGCACGTTGCCGTCCACAATCAGGCCATAGGGCCTCGACTTGGACTTGTTGAACGGCCTGTAACCACTGGTCATCGAGTCCGTAGATCGCTTATCGTGAAGGAAAAAGCTCCCCCGCGTTGGCACGAATGCCGGATTCTCATCTCTCTCCTTCGAGTACTTCTCATGCTCACGGCGTTTCCTCTCGGCAAATGTTTCTCGTCTCGGTTCCGTGGGCGGTGCGGACGGCGTCCTTTCAGGCTGTTGGCCTGTGTCCCCTTTGATCTGGTCGAAATGTACTTCGGCTACATCGTCTGTCTCCCCCGATATCTTCATTCCATTCAACATCGCCTCGGTGTCGGAAATGGCGTTTGTCGCAGCCCGTTTGCTAGGGGAGACAGAAGGGAGCTTCGTCGACTGATGAGTGGCCTCAGGCACACGGCCGTTGACCCGATGGCCATTGGTATCGCCCCCCTGCGGGGATGTCGACACCTCATCATCACTGTCATCGCTTCCCTCACCGTCGGCATCTTCGTCGTCTTGGTGGCTGGTACCCGATCCTTCACTCAAGGAGTCGTCCTCCAATTCCGCATCTATCGAGCCTTCATCCTCGCCTTCCTCTTCTTGCCTCCTCCGCCGGCTCGCACCAATGTGGTGACGACGCGGAGCCATTCACGCGGGTATATAAGTAAGAATAGAACTGGACGGAAAGTCGACGGATATGGCGTCGAGTAGAGGTTTGGCGCAGCTGACAAGTGGATTAAAAGGCTGTCGGTATGGGAGCACCGACCAGAAATTGCTGCGAGACTGGCGGGCTGCAAGGAAGGGCCACGGCGGGCGGAAACGAGGCACTCCAAAACCGAGCCGATGAATAACGGATGCTCGATGGGACGGACGGACGAGTAGAGAAGGAGGTGTTGATGGAATTAAGATGCACCGCGGAAACGAGGGCGAGGAGGGTTGGGGAGGGGAGAAGGGAAGAGGGAAGGTGGGAGAGTTGAGGAGAAGCAATGGATTTGGTGGTTTTGGCGATGAGCCATGACATCGAAAGCGATGTCAACCGCCCCGATCGGGGTTAGCGCCCACCCGAACCACATCAGCGATTCTAGAACCAGTTGCACCGCGAATTTCCTTTTATCCTCGAGTATACCCAAGCTATCTATGTCTGTCTGTCTCAGTCTCTCTACGGCTCCCGAGTCCATGTGCGCAGGAGAATGCGGGTTACGGCGCTGGGTTGGGGGCGCTGGCAATCCCTGTCGGCTCGACGCCCAACGAGCCCGACACGACAAACAACCCAGTTTCTTTTTTATTTGTGGTGGTTGTGATTATTTCTTTCTCCTCACCTTACGGATCGACAGCCCGACGCAGGCTGACTAAGCGCATCTGCAAGGCGATGATTCCACGTCGCACGGAGCAACTTACCTACTGGTCTCTTATCGAACTGTTTTTCTGCGCTTTTCGCCCGGTTGTACGCTCCGTGTCACTCACTGTGACCATAGATATGGAAGATTCCCGGCGCACGAGGAAAAGAGCGTCGAGAAAACAACGAGAGATATACAAGGGCCATGTCCGCAATCGCCTTCAATTCAGTCGACGACAAGATTAGTCGCTCGCTCACATTCCCGAAGCAAGATTATACAGTTCGCTTTTTTCAGTAAAAATTTTGCTATGATAAAACCTCTCAAGACAGATACTCTATTTGTTGCATATCTTCCCTTCCCTTCTCGATGGTTGAATCGCTCGCCGATTGCCGTATAATCCAGTACTCCAAGCTTCAGGAGCTCAATCGGCTTGGACCCGGTGTTGATCTCTCATCATATGAAGACGAATTCGGGATTCCTCAAAAGGCTGCTTTCAAAGTCAACCCCTTGGAAAAACCTCTGAAACTACAGATGGCCTGGGATGAACTCAACCTTCTCAAAAGTCTGCCGCCACATCCCAACATAGTACCGTTTAATCGCGTTGTTCTCGAAGACGTGGAGTCTCGGGTGATTGGATTCACAGCAAAGTACATCTCAGGTGAAACTCTTGCCAATCCAAAGGTGCCTTTCCAATTTGAGTGGATGCAGCAGCTTACCCAACTCGTGGGTTTCTTAAATCTGGAACTGGGAATCATGCATCAAGATATTGCACCCCGGAATCTGCTTATCGATCCCGACCCGCACAAGATCCTTCTTTTTGACTTTGATTGGGCCGCATGCGGAAAGAAACGCCTGCTGGATGATCGAGATGATGTATCTAGTGTTGTCTTTACACTATACAAGCTTATCACGAACGATACATATCTCACAAGTATTCCACACTGGGATCGAAACATAGACATGGTGCAAGGGATTTCGGTGTGGACTTGCAATCGCGAGCTGGACTCTGATGTCTCAACATTTCGCAACTATTTGAATGAATGAGTAGCCACGCGAAAATCAGACGGGGATATGGAACAATATCTCAATGCGCCCAACCGGCTTACATGGCCAGACCTGCCAACCGCACCCGACTACGATGCACCTTTCGAACTGGGCGAAACTTTGTACGGAGAACCAATTTGGACAATAGGCCCGCGGTTCAGACGCACTGCAATGGAGAATGGGCAGTATTGTTTTCGTCGGGAGAGGCCATCCCAGAAAAAGGCCAAAACTGACATGCACAAGTCCGAGGTATGAAGATAATGTTCAATTACACCGAATCAAGATCAGATCTCGTAGGCTGCACCTCGTTAGGTTTTTTCTTTATAATTGCCAACAACTTTATTATTGTTGTACTTAGACTTAAGGAATATAAATGAAGAACGGCTGAGCTGGACATGGACATGTAGGAATAAAACGCAAAGAATTCCATAAGCTATTTTATTATTTATTATTATCCGAATGCTCTAGAGTCATTAATCTTTTATTATTATATATAATTTATATAGGAAATATAAAGATAACTGATATTAGAATAAGTAAGGAAAATTAAATAAAATATAAGCTTAAATCCCTACCGATTTAAGCCGCACAATGAATGACCAACAGGTCATTCAGTCAACGTACTATATAGTAAGCTATCCGCCAGCGGTCCTTCTTCCTGTCAGGACCCTGACATCCCTACCATACTTGTCGGCCTTTCCTTTTCAATATATGGTAGCCCGAGAACTCGACAATCTTGTGAACGCCAATCTGTTCAATCAAATGTCAATACTCAGCTGAGAAGCCAGAGCAACAATACTAAGGGTCATACCATGAAGTGACAAAAGATTGTAACCAGTGTTCATGTTTGAAATGGCGTCCTCTATCCTCTTCCACACGTGGTCAAAAATATTATGTGCCAGGTTATCCATTGCTTCTTTGTCGTCGACCTCATGTATCCCGCGTTCTATAAAACGCTTAATTTTCGCCTGCCTGCGTTGACCACTATCCTGAAGGTCCCTCAAGCTGATTATACGTTAAAGAGTGTTTTCCCGGAGATGCTTCACACCAAACCTAGCCTTAAGGTGGTAGAACACCACCTTAAAGAGTTGGCCACGTAACGTATCCCTATCTTTTCTGGAATTTGCAAGAAGTAGTAATTTGTATGATTCTGAAATTGGGCAGCGTTCCAGTGGTTCAAACTGGTCTCCTTCATCCCCTTCGCTTCCTTCGATTTGTCCATTGTCTTCAGTTCTTTCGGTAGAAAAAGACTTGCGTCTGGCAGACCAAGAGGAGAGAGTTCTTTTCCGGTCGTCTGAAATGGCAATTTTGACTGGCTTTTTAAGATTTTTGCTGCCGCCGTTTCGTCTTCTGGATTTTATCTTTTATATCTTTGGGTAGTTTCCCTCAGATTTTTGAGAAGCCTTCTATAAACTAATCTAATGTTAGAATTCCAGTGTCTGCGCTAATACAGTACTAACCTTGTCATCTAAGAAGAGATGGACAGCTTTATACATTTCGATTCCGTCTACCTCTTCAATCGTAGTTAAAAGCCTTTCTAGAATACTGTTTCTCTCGCGCAACTCGATTGTGAAGCCTCATTCTTCAGCAAGAGAAGAAGGTTAAGGAGACTCGTTCGGGTGCTCGCCAGCTTCAGCTAACTTAGCAGAAAAAAAAGACTAACCAGTGTGTGCAAATCATGGCTTTGCGTAGTTAAACCGTCACAATCACATTTGTGAAGGTCTCCATTTTTTTTAGAAGGAATGATCCCATCGCGGATTGCGGAGCGATATCTACCGGTATGCTGATGGAAATACAGCAATTTTACCGTGATCTTCCACATTTTTTACTAACTAGTTAACTAGCTATCAATTTTCTTGTTGTGGATGTATCAATTCCCCTTGTGGATTAGTTACGTAAATTATGTCCAAGCCGCGTTATGAGTCAGGTGACTGCCAAGTAATCGACCCCGGCTGCAACCAACGATAACAAGTGGAGTTGACGTTGGGTGGCGAAACAAGAACCCGCCCTGGAAACACGGTTCACTTGTTGCTTATGACATGAGCTAGAAATCTATACTCAGCCCCCAGCACACTAGTTGTCCATGGGCAACTTTTCGACGGAGATCTATTGCTATGAACCCAGATGCCGCCGAGATTGAGACACTCTATCTTTTGGGCATTACGAAATCAACTTGGCCGCCCCTCATCGCTACCCTTCCTTTCCCCGTCAACTTCGATTTCCCGTCTGCAGACTGCCAACAGCGTGACAATCTCGACGGCGGGTACGGTGGACACAGCGCTGGGACTGGGTAAGTATATACCCTTATATCAAATGTAGCTCTCGTTAACGTGGCCCTAGGAATCGAGCCATATGCCTACACGAGCGGTCGGTGGTTGCGACGTGATAAACTAGAGACTGATTCGCGCTTTATCCAATTTGACTTTGATGCTCTTTGTCAGAAAGTTATCGAGCTCTGCCCCGGATCAATTTCTATAAAGGCTTGTCGAAAAGTTGAAGGGGGCTTCAACAGGGTCTTTATCTTCACCCTGGACAATGAGAAGACGGTCGTGGCGAAGCTCCCTTTTCGGCTGGTAGGGCCTGCGAAGCTGACCACCATTTCTGAGGTTGCTACAATTCGCTACTGTAAGCCCATAACATCCCCCCTCACCGAATACCCACACTAACCAGACAATGCTTTTAGTACAGGCGAAGACGAATATTCCCATACCAAAAGTCCTCGACTACAATCATGACGCAAGCGATGGAACAAATGCTGTCGGCAGCGAGTATACAATTATGGAACATGCAACCGGCATTCCACTACGCGAGAGATGGCATGAAATGACTGGCGACCAGCAAGTGAGGTGCATAGATGCAATCTACCGGACAATGAAGGAAATTGTCGATTTGGAATTCCCTGCGTTTGGGAGCATTTACTTCGACAGTGTGCTTGATTCTGCCAGTAAACAATACTTGAGTGATGGCTTCTGTGTGGGGCCTCACTGCGGTACTAGATACTGGGACACTGACACTGTTACTGGGTACTACCGTCATATGAATGAAAATCATGGACCGTGTAAGTTGCAGTGAAATTCGTTAACAAGCACTTTTACTTATCAAGAGGGATTTCTAGGGTTGAGTATTCGCGAATATTGTGACGGTCTTATTGACGCTGGTGTGTCGCGAGTCCCTCTAGTAGATACCGAACCCGAGGGGAGACCGAGCTATCATGGGTTGCCGAAGTCACATTTAGCTCTTCTAGAATGTACCCGTTCTGTGCTAAAGCGAATGGTTGTAGATGCTCGAATTAGTAATTCCGCCGTACCCCTATTATTCCACCCAGACTTGTATATGAGAAATATATTCGTTTCGGAAGACGATCCTTCTGCCATCACAAGCATTATCGATTGGCAGACAGCTAGCATCGAGCCAGCGTTTTGGTACTCAGATGAGATTCCGGACCTTGCCATAGGAAATGACATATGCGCCAAAGCTTTCGAACTATCTTCGCAGTTTTTCACACCAAAACTCTCGGCCCCGAGACTGATGAATGATAACCTCTTCCGTCCATTTCGTTATTGTTATAGAACATGGAAGGATGGTGCAGTGGCTTTGCGTCACGAGATGATTGAAACTGCTCGGCTTTGGAATGAGCTGGGTTTCGAAGACCAATGTCCTTATCCTCTACCTACGCAGGAGGAATTTGAGAACCATGTGAAGGAGTATAGACTCTTTGAGGCGGCACAGCGCCTGCGAACTGACTTGTCCGGCTTGCTAAATACAGCATCAGACGGATGGGTACCTCCCGACTGTTGGGAAGCGGCACAATTAGCCCACAAGGAACTCTTTGATGGGATGTTGCAGGTGGTTTCAACTAACGTTGATTCGGACGATGAGGAGCCGGTAAAAGACGAAAAAACTTTGAGGTCAATCTGGCCATTCGACATTGATTAACGAAGGGGTCCCCCTGGATACGCGGGTCTATTTTAAACTGACCAACGAAACAACCACCGAGCTGCTTAGACTACACTTTGTCCATTTTTTGTGGTGTGAAATGTATAATGGAACGCCTCAGGAGCTTGAAGTTCCTCAATACACGGTTCGAGATCGCATTGAGTGGGTCTGTCTATATAACTGATTATCAAACCCTTAAAGTCTGAAGCACGGTGACGACGTATCAGTCGATATTTCCTGTCACATGAAGAAGAGCATTTTGGATATGTTTTACTCTCTATAAATGTTGTGCTTTTCCTGGTCGATAAAGCAATCAAACCTGATATCTTTGCATTGGTGATTTCCCGTACGACTAGACTCCTTGAGCTGAACTTCGCATGTTGCCTGCCAAGCCACCCGCGTTCTAGCATCCTAGGGTGTTGAGGGGCTCGGCCATTTCTGAGAAAATCCCGACCGCTGAGAAACCTCCTATATTCAACGTCTTGGTATCACGTGCCCGCTCAATATCCATCATGTTCTCATAGGTCAAGCCTCCTGAGCAATGTAGGAAATACTAACCGGGTTTGGACTGATTTGGACTAGCTGGATCATGAATACATACAACATCTGGTGATATATATAAAAAGAGATCGTTGCTCATCTCATCTCATATACCTACTGACCTCTTCTCCCGACTCAGGTTTGAAACAGTAGCCCCCGTACCATTTTGCGGCTTTGCCTGTTCGAGCCCCTCCTTGATTGGCTACAGTAAGGCCCAAGACCCTGTTTGAGTAGAACAACAAGCTTAGCCAAAGAGGCACGCTGCTGCTGCCGGTAGCGCTCTAGCTCCATAACAATCACCGTAGCCTCTCTCTGTATCAGGCCTCTCCCGCTTCTTTGCACGGATCCAGTTAATAATAACCTTCCTTCTGCAAAAGAACACACGTTCCTCTTGGGAGGGACGCCACCGAGGTCCGTACGAGTCCTCCAGGGATTGAATCGATGGACTATTACAGGATGCCGGGAGATAAAGGGCAATCTTGGCTATAAACGCCCGTTTTCCTTACTATCTATGTATCTTTATCTATCTTTATCATAAATTTGAATTTAACTCAACCTGGTCCCAGATTACTGGAGTATATCTTGATCTAATAACATATCGCCGTAGAAAATTGGTCTTCATGTCTATCGGAAGCAGTCAATAAAGCTGCTGCTCTGTTTATAAGAACATGTTCATAAAATATTAGTTGAACCAAAGGATCACCTACTGCCTTGGCGGCGCATATTTTATTTAGCAAGGAATCTTAACTAGTTATTTAAGTCCGGCTGAGTAAGGCCATCTTAGGCGCTAAATGATCGATCTCGGATCCGCTAAATCTAAGCCAGATTCTTTCTGGATCGCTCCCGGATCCACCGATAATGAGCACACGCACCGTGTCGCTCCTGCCACGATCCGGAGCTGATCCCGGATCAGAAAGCGGCGCTGACCTAAGCCCATTCCGGAAAGAGAAAGCCTTCGAACTTCCGCAGAAAAGTACTCCGTAAGCCCATGGCCTGGTGAACCGGGAAAAGGTTTAATTATCTATGGTCCCATTATTTCAGTTAGAAGGATATACCCACTTCGTTCATTATATGCTCAAATTCCTTTTCATCGCATCAGATATACTATAATCAGGAGTATCCCGTTTAGACTGCGGCATGGTCTTGGTCTTGGTTAGCATTTTGATAACCACCACCACAAAATTGTGGTCTTGGTTAGTGTTTTGCTAACCACCACCTAACCACTATTTTTATGGTTAACCAAAACCACTGTGTGGTTAACCAATGGTTAATCACGCTAGCATAAATATACAGATCTTTCCTAATATAGTCTCTCTATCTCCTTTATATATTTAATTACTAAGCTAATACGACATATCTTTACATATTTCTGTTCAGCAGGTCACGAGGCTTGGCATGTTTATATTATTTGCATAACCATGGTTAACCAACTAACCACGGTGGTTAGCAGATTGCTAACCAAGACCTAACCACGTGGTTGGGTGGTTAGCAAAATGCCAACCAAAACCACGAAATTTGGTCTTGGTTAGTGGTTAACCATGGTCTTGGTGGTTAGTGCCGCAGTCTAATCCCGTTCATTATCCTAAATTATTAAGATAGTTAACCCTAACACTCTCCTTGCGTTTAAGCTAGGATCTTTATAAAATATTATCTGCGTCGTAAACCGGATATATAGGCCATTATTTCGAGGAAACTTTAGATTTATTAAACCCTTTAAGACGAAGCTCTTTCCGCTAGATTAATCCCCGATGACGACCAGCTGAGATAGATTAATATACTCGCCCAGATTACATGCGAGTAATTTATTAATTTTTTTAAGCAAAGCCGGATCAGCAAGGACCACGTTGGTTTTATCGTTAGTTTTTAGTTTAACCGTTATTTTAAGTATGGAAAGGCCAAGGTCCGCTAGATACTCTACTATTAAAAAATAACTCGGAACTAATACTGTCTAAAGCCTTCTGCCAAGAAAATAAGTGCTCGATAATACGGTCACATAAAATAGACGGTACTAAAAGGGATGTATATTGTGCGACATCACCCAAATCCCCAACGCCAAGCAACAGGCGAGAAAGGCTAACGGCAGGAATAATCTTACACGCGGAAAATCCACCTCAATAGTAAGTTAGATAGAACGATTACCATCTGAATGATGTTAATCGTGTCACCCAGGTTCACCTACTACCAATACGTTAGAGCCCTTGAATCCGCGCCGGAGACTCTGGTCGATGACGGCTGCGGACGGAGCATTTATTCACGGAAAGGTAACTCCGTTAATCCTATGCCCAAGCCCTCCCTAGCCTGCCAGCCCGTACGGCGGTTTTCAGATTTGGTTCTATATCAAGCAAATAGAAAGGCCATATATAGTACCATATATAACGGCCGAATAAGCATGGCCCCGCTAGGATATATTCTATATTTATAGCTCGACCATATACGGACCACCTTTTTTACTATTGATTCTAGGAATAGCTCGAGAGTCGATGGGGGCAGGCAGGGTCTTTGTGAAAGACACGGTACCTACGGATTAAATAATGGGCTGTAGGTTTGCGAAGTAATACTAAAGCTCACGAGCTCGTTTAATCCTCCTATATATAGAACGACTTTTCTGATAAGATAATCTCTAGTGTGATTATTAACGGCTAGACTAGCACTTGCTGATATGTATGGGATAGAAGTGTATTTTTATCGTGTCCACCTCTAACCTATCTTGTCTTTTTTCTACGGTAATCCTCTTACCTTTGAATCTCTTCGTTACCTCTTGCAGTTTGTCAGTTATTCTTTAACGGGAATTATGATTCTATCCCCTGTGACGATAATAGGGAAACATGAAAAGAGGCAGGAAAGGATACCACTTGCAACGACCAGATAAAGTTAATAGTAGTTTCCGGATATCGGGTTCCGATAACTTAAATCTTATACATATTATGTATGGGTCCCTGAAGAGACAAGATAACTGCGAAGGGCTCGTAAGTTCGTCCATTATTCAAGCGTGATAAACACTGCATGTCTCCCTATCTTTCCTAAGGAGGAACAGGCGGCTTGCCGCCACCAACTTCCTCTTCTAAGACCTTTAGGCATTGCCAGGTACGTAGAAATATCCTTAGCAAATTCACTCTTTTCCTTCATAGGTCGCGCGTTGTAAGAGAGCAGCAGGCCTTATTTCAAGTCTCCATTACAGCAGCCTAGAGCCCGTGGGCTACTACTAACACAAAAGCGACATGACCCAGCACAGAGTACTTGATGCAGCTTGCGCAACGATTTATTTGGGTATTTAAGAGAAATGTAATAGTATACCACGATCGGGCAGCCCGGTGAATAGCGCCAGGGTTCGTTAAATTTACAGAGAAACGCTGCAGGGATAGAAGTAGTATAGATGTATAGGTAATCTTCTTTATCACCGGAAGTGACAAGGACGTTGACTTTTAAAGTCTTCGGTAAGCCATAATGGACAACTTATTTAATAGATTATATATCCTAAGACCATGGCCACAGTCATGAGGGCCTCGCTCTGCGATGTAACGGGGTAGAGGGGAGATCTTTAAAGATATGCTATTGGTTGTGCGTCCTCTGTCCCATTGGAGGATGGAATCGGCGGCTCCTTCTCTATATTGCCTAGTTCCCTGTTAGTATCGCCACTGCGCTTGGGTAAGTATAATTAAAACTCCTATTATATATAGATCTTTAACGGTATTCAGTGGCTGAAGAGACCGTAGTTTTCTATTATGAATGTTGGTCACGGGCTCGTTAAAGGGCTTTATTAGTGAGTTATATACATAGTCGCTTTAATAGGACTTTATTCTATCGAATGTAATATAGGCAAGGGACGGACCGAAGGACTTGCGGGAGAATACGCTCTCTATCTAAATGTTTGCAGCAGATTACCGGCGGAAGTAAAAAAATAATCTTTCGTAGCTGCGGCAGTCAGTAATATTAGTTAGGGCCGGCATGCGAGTGAATTATCTAATAGGCTAGATATTATAAGCGTGAAATATATTTTTAATAGCCGATTTCTTGACCTCCGACATCCTTCGCCCTCTAAATTAGGCTACCGCGCGACAAAGGTCAGGAGGCGTATTTTGTTCGTGAGAATTATTAACGGACGAATCCGATATAACAAGTTGCGACTGTGCGTGTTCCAATTTACCTGTCTTTTACAGAGCGAACCGGCAGTTTAAGAGCCACAGCTGTATCGAGATCCAGGCTACCGGAGGGACAAATAGGTAATCTTGGCTGTGATGGCGTAAGATTGCATTAATTAATTTAGGCTCAAAAGGCCTTTTAATAGTCAATTGCGGGCCAGAGCGAGCGTCAGGCTTAATAATAGCTCGACGCGATGGCCGTTCAGAAGGGTATTAGAGATCATCAGTGGCCTTGTGCTTAAGGTTAGCTAGTACTAATATTTCGTGGCGGTATTTCATCGGAAATTGCCAGCTGTTGTCAATCTGTGCTGGCCGCTTGCGAGGGATGGCAAAGCGGAAGAGGGACATAGGGTCCAACATCACGAGGTCACGTGGACGAACGCGATGGATCAAGTTCCACCACTGAGGGATAACTACTTTGGTCTTCGAATTACCACCTGTGATAGACCTTCCTGCCTATTCGTTAAAGAATCCGTGTCCCCACAGAGCTATAAAGTAATATAACTCACGGTATTTTTGAAGCTCGAAACCGCAGTGAGTTTGAGCGGCTTAGCGCGAAGTTTAAGGGTTTGCAAGCGGCTGTATAGCTCGAAACGTGGGAACGGAATATCCCTGCTAGTAGATGGACAGTACGGTATTTAGTCGCCTTTTGACTGTTAATCATACCGGAAAAGCCTTTTCTTCAGGTTATTGCGGCAGAGTATGAGAGTTGTCCTGTCTGCTACTCTCCGGGGTCCTATCTATGCGCGCTAGATTATAACTAGATAAAAACCCTAACGACGGCCTGCGAGCTTCAAATCTTGTAAAGTATAGATTTCTAGCTTTTACGGCTGCCAGGCGGATTTTTCTGGGTCGCCCTCGTACATGCTGCGCGCGCGGAAGGGGTTATAGCGAAAGAGTGCCCTAGGCGTGATAGGCAGGCATCGTATAGAGAAGGATATCTCGATTCTGTGGCGGCTATAATAGGATCCTTCTCCCCCACGGGTCCTTCTTTATCGGAGTATGAGATTAATCTAAATGATGTGGACGAGGACGAATATGATGACCGCCGGAGTAAGCCCGAGGAGGTTACGGCTTATTTGCTTGTTAACTATTTATACTTTACTCTTAATCTCTGCCTTCTTTAGGAGTCCGACGGCCCAGGAGAGGTCCGAGTGCGAGTAAAGCGTAGAAAAGTCATTGTTTAGGTTCCTGGTATGTACGATTTCGCTACTAAAGATGATGGTGGGATATCCTGGATAGATCGACAAGTTCATGGCTGAAGGATGGGTTTGCCAATCCTGGCCTTTCTCGAAGCTAAAAAAGCCTTTAAGACTATTTATATTGATGAGCGAACGGGAAGAGCCCAGCCTGTAGTCTCGAATAAGACGCTCGCCCAGTACCTGGGTAAAGTAATTGTAGCGTGGAGAGCAAACCAAAAGTTATAAAATGAAGAGTAAGCTCTAATTATACTGTACTGTTGATCGAATGCCCACTTTATATTGACTTGTTTGTAATATAGCGTGTTTCTTATTGCCGGCACTAATACATTCTTGCGTTTCGTCCACTTCAAATTCGGAGTGGACTACGCTGAATATATGAATGCCACGAGCGAGATAGTATAGAGTATTCTTGTAGTAAATGAAGATAAAGACACGTTTATCTATATATATAGTATAAATTAGTTTAACCTTTAATCACCTGGTGACAGAAAGTCTGTCTTTTGTTATATTCTCGCGCTTATTAAGTGGTAAGATAGTCGGAATAATCTATTCAGCACTATGGATGATCATAGTGAAGATGGGGACAGCAGTGATGAGTCCATGTATAGTGAGTGAAATTAAGCTTGAAGTCCGGGATTCCGACGTCCTCAGAGGCAAAGAGGCGATTCCGATATTGCCTTAGAAGGGGTTATATATACACTAACTAGGAAATCTTCATTACTATCCGCCCAAAATATATGATGCCTCTATTGGCTGTTTAGAGTCGACCTTTGAATATGTATAATTATACCCTGAAAACCGTTCTCTAATCCATACAATACCTTACCATTCTAGATCATATGCATCGTGCACAAGAGCACAACACTAGGAAGAGATTCCCAATTTAGAGCTCCATTCCACTATTGTATAGTCTTCGCACTGTGCCTAGAGACATTGTATAAGAGATAGAGTGGTGATGTGTCATCGCACTGTGATCGTCTTCGACTATGTACAGATTGTACCGTAATAAGCCGATGTCTAAATCGCTAAACACGGTTTAGGATGATCTTGACACTTACGAAGTGCGCAGCGTAGACCCAGGCTGGTAAAACTTGGCGAGGTCGAGGATAGTATATTTGTGTAGATAATCTTAAGTTCCAGTTGCAGAGTTTATCAGGTTAATAGAATTTTGATTGATTGATTGATAGATAGACAAATAGATACTGTACATATCTATCTACATGCTCTGCAGCCACGCCCACACTTCGGTACAGTAGAAAATACAAATGCAAAGCGTTACTTTTTAATTTAGGGTATCAGAATCGAAAACCAACTCTCAACGGCTTCGACAGCACCGATCGTGGCGATGCGAGGTGCGTTGTAGAGTAAGAAGAGCCTGTCGTGATGGCAACTAACTACCTAGTACCTAGAAGACGGTCAAGGCCATGCCGCCTATCTATGTGAAAGAAAAAACAATTGACTGACCACCTCCCAGTTTCATCCTGCACCTTTCTCCGGCAAGGGATTCGTTGATCCAGCAAGGTTCTCCCCCCCCGGCCGTTCTTGAGGAAAGAAGTACTTCTTCTTTTATTGCATTTTCTCTTTCAATAGTAGTTCATAGACCGAGAATTCAGTCGAAAGTGGTTTTCTTTCCTTGGGCTTCGACAATCGCGCCGCTCAGTTTCTGCACGGTTCCCTCATCGTATCTCGAGTAATCTGGCTTTCTTGATTTCGCAGGTCGGGCTTGTTGCCTCTCGGCTGCATTGTTCCCGCTGACCTCCTCGAAATCATTCCCCTTGGCTTCCTTGTCTTTACCAAATCGCTTCTTGTACCGGGTGGAGGCATCTTCTGCAAATTCCGTCCGCATCCGTCGACCTAGGAGCTGATTCACCCACACCCTTCTCTGTTTCGGCTTCTTGGGCTTTTTGCGCTCCTCGGCCTCGGATGCAGAATCTCCTTCGTCCTCGTCGTCTTCGTTGATCATCATGAACCCTCTCACCGCTGCCTCCGCTGCAGCAATTTCCTCGAACTGCACCCAAGCATAACCCTTGCATTTCCCCGAGTCCTGGAAAGTCGCCACATGCACATGCGCCACAGTTCCGCATTGTCCAAAGTGTTCCTCAATGCCTTCTTTCGTAGTGTCGAAGCTAAGATTCCCAACAAATATCCGTTTCGAGGGAGGATGGCCGGACGGCGTCTTGGCGCCGGAATGCTGACTGTCCAGCTGGCTTTTTTCCGGTCTTCCCGCAAAACTCTTCGCATCCTTGATCAAAACACGCCGTCCGGACATGAGCTGTTCGCTCAGCCCCAAGGCTTCTTTGGTGGCCCTCTCAGTGGCGAAATCGACATAGGCGAATCCCTTATTTTGCGCCTTTCCGAACTTCTCCGCGCCCTTCGGCATATGGATACGGGTAATGGTGGTCTCGGCAAACGAGCAGTTGCTTGTAAAGAACCGGCGAAGATCATCCTTGCTCACGGAGAACGCCAAATTTCCTATCCAGATCCCGTAATCAGAGCGTTTCGCGGAAGCGTCCTGGGCATCCGCCGGGGTCTCTGTGTCATGTTCCGTGGCCGGCTCTGATGTAGCCTCGGAAGTGTTCTTCTTAGCCTTTCGCAAGGCCTTTTTGGATGGAGGCTGAGGAGCAGAGACGTCAATCTCGATCTCAGGCGCTTCTGGCAACTTGCGCTTCTTGTGAGTTCCTTCACCAATGGCCCCCATTTTGAGTGTAGTTCCGCCGACGAGTTAAAAGGGTTGGGTAATTAAATCAAGCAAAAGGAATAGATGGGCAAATATTCTTTTATATTATAAACCAGCCGCAAGCAGGTGTGTGGAGAGAGAATTGAGAAAATGGCCAATCCAACATGAGGATGGACATTCACTGGTTGATGGGCTTTTTTTTCCCTCGTTTCTTTTTCTTTTTTCTTTTTGAAAGACAGGCAGAAAGCGACCGCCCCGGTCTTAGCGGCCGCTTCTCCTCGCGCCATCATCCATCCATCTTCACCGTTTCTCGTCGCCTCAAACCTATCGTCGCTAATCTCCTTCTACACCTGAGATCTTCGATTTCTGACTTCTGTTCTTGAAATATCCGTCTTCTCATATAAGCTTTTCTCATAGCCCTGCTCCTCAGCATGTCTCAAGACGCCGACGACGCTCGATCTGTAGCTGAAAGCTTACCCGATGCCCCTACTAAGCAATCATACCGATCTTTCAAGTAGGCCTGACGTTGTGCGACCTCAAAAGTCCACAATATCTAACATCATTCCAGGAAAAAGTTTGCGAAGCTTAAGGTCAAGTTTGAACTACAAATGAGAGACAGCGAACTACTTGTTCGCGAGGGATTGCGCATTCAAGACCTCTCGAACCGAATCCAGGAGCAAAATGAGTGAGTCGGCACCACTTGGTTCCTACCATTTCTCCCCAATATCTTTTCTCACGACAACTCAATTGATTCCAATGCAGTCAACTTCTTGAAGTCCTTATGGAATTCAACGACAGCCCTCATATATCGCCCCAATTGCGGTACGATTTAAGTGCAACCGGAGACGACACCCTTCTGCCAGGCGATGAAACACGAACCACACCATCATACAATGACCCGAATGCAATGCAGTCGCTCTTACGGCATGCCCAAGATGAAGTTGCTACCGGCAATATGACTGCTGAAAGTTATGGTGACCTGGAGAATGCTGTCAAACAAGGCAAAGCCTTTGCGCCACGGTTGAGTTACAATTTACTGTTGAACGTCCCTCATACTCTGCCACAGGTGGAGGAAGAGGTGGCCTTGGTTGATGGTGGGTTTGAGCAAACCCTTGGGTTCTTTACGCCAGAACACGAAACAGAGCATTACTTGACAGTGGATGCCAAACTGGGTGATGACACCGCAGCCTTGCAACTCAGCCGGGCCCCCGATAAGGTGACGTTTGCCGATCGAGAGAGGGAAGCAGCTTTGCGAAACTCTATCTCAGTTTACAATTGGCTACGCAGAAACCAACCTCAAATATTTTTACAAGACAACGAGAATGCTTCCGAGAAATCTGGCTCGCGACCCTCCCGCCCTTCCAAGAAGGTATCCGGGACCACTCGAAAGGATGAAGAGTTCAATGATGATGACAGCGTCGTGACGGAAACCGGACCTACACCTTCCGGGGCCAAGGGTAAACGCAAGCGCGACGACGACAGCGGAGGTCGAAGTAAAAGCGGCGGCAGCCGTTCCAACCGAAAGAAGAAAGAAGAACCATCGTCGACCGCAAAGCGCTCTTCAAAGCGATCTTCCGGAGGGACAACTTGAGCTGCCCGCCCATTCGGCATCGGTTGTCCGTGCATGTGTATTTTTATTGGATAATCCTGTGGTTTTTTATATGTATTATTTGCGTGGTTAATGTTTAGTGTGCCTATAAACGTCAAATGAACTTGAAAAAGGTTTCTCTTAAGCACCTTTTTAGTCGGTTAATGTTTCTGCTTAATTACCCGCAACGCTATACAAGGGACCGATATCGTAGAAACACCCCGCACCAGTGCTGTTGATGAATCTAAGCAGAGGTGCAGAGCGTCCCTGCAGGGTTGGTTCAGGTTCGAAATCGGACGCGGGGCTTGGCATTCACGTGTTGTCCCACGCGGCGTTTGTTCTGTTTGTCAAACTGCGGAAAGAACTTCTTTCGTCCAAGTTAAAACGTTCAGGTTGGCCGACGATCTGGATTAACACCTCCCACCGGTGCTTAAAAATCAAACTGTGTGATCTGCTTCTCTCTCTTTCCCCCTGTTTTTCTTTCTTCATCTACAAGTGATACGCCCGGAAGGCCGCAATTATAGAGAATGGCTATCGCTATTCTCCCTCCAACGGTGGACGATGTCGATATCCCCTCAGACTCCGACGTCGATTCGATGTCCGTGGACTCGGATGGTGGTGTCGGAATAACCACAGGAGGAAGCTCGAGACCCAGTAAACAATCCGGTCTATTAGGAGTGGCGGGCAGCACAGGGATTGTCACACCTGGCGAAGTCGTGACCGACGACCCCCAGTGGATGAGGTCAGTTCCATCCACACTCTCAATCTCGCGTGTGCTACAACTACACATGTTGATGGCGCAAACTTACCTGGATACAGAGGACATGGCACCTACACGAATCCTCTCTCGACTTCGATCATCGCCACCGTTGCCGGAAATGTCCAAAAAACCAACAAATTGCTTTCGGTCCAGCCTCTTCGAGCCCGTTACACCCCGGAGATTGGTGACCTTGTGGTTGGGCGTATTGTCGAGGTTCAGTCACGCCGGTGGAAGGTAGATGTTGCCGCCCCTCTCCTTGCGCAACTCCCGCTCTCCGCGATCAACCTTCCAGGTGGTATCCTGCGTCGGCGAACCAGTGCGGATGAGCTGCAGATCCGGACTTTCTTCAGCGAGGGTGATTTGTTGGTGGCCGAGGTTCAGAACGTGCATTCGGACGGCGCCGCCTCGTTACACACACGGTCGCTGAAGTACGGCAAGCTCCGGAACGGCGTTTTTCTTGCAGTGACCGGGGCCGGTGGCAGCGGCGCGTCCAGCTCGAACGTAAAGGGTGGCATCGGTGCCGGGTCTACTGCAGCCGGCACCACGGGAGGAGTTGTTCGATCTCGGAGGCAGGTGTGGACGATCAGCACCGCCAACGGAGGTGGCGACGTGGATGTCATACTCGGAGTGAACGGTTACATCTGGATCTCGAAGCACGCGGATGACACGGCCGCCGCGTCTTCCACAACCGACAGCGTCTCCATCACGCGCATGGAGGAGATGGTGTCCAGCTCCATTTATTCCAGCCAGAACGATGAGATTCCCCCGCAGACGCGACGTGAAATCGCGCGACTGGCCCAGTGCATTCGTGTACTGGTCCACGGAGGAGTCCGGGTGGACGAAGACACGGTGATGGGAGCATATGAGGCCAGCTTACAGGTGGATTTGGAGGTCGGGGATGACGATTACGACGAGGATCACCGGGGAGAAGGTCGGGAATACTTAGAGGGTAGTAAATCCCGGAGAATCCTGGAGCTGGCGTTGGACCGGAAATGAGACATTTGCATTGGGACGGTTGTTGTGTGTGTACGCTTGCGACGAGATTAGATACCCCTCATTTGGTAATAGACTTCTTCACGGTGAAAAACGACTCCTGTATTGCATCTCTACCCTGATTTATTCTTGCAGCTTTACTTATCCAGCCCTGGCCGGTACGTCATCGTCCTGCCTCAGGCCCGATCAGCCACTCCCCGCATCACGTGGAGCGAGGCGCGCCTTCATTGGCGGACTTGAGGATGTTTTTCCACAAAAAGGTATCTCATAGTTGTCTTCGAGGTCGAGTCTGGGTCATCGTAATATTCTCGAGCGTACTAGTTACTACCTACTTGAGGGGTGGTCGTCCTGCAGTCGACGCTTATCGGCACGGCGGCGATCACGGGGTGCCCGGATGCCCCAAAATCTAAAAGCGAAACTCTTTTTTCTTTCTTTCTTTTCTCCCTCCTCTTACTCTCGTCCGAGCAATCAGTTCCCCATATTACACCACTGTGTGCTCGAAAGCCAGAAGCTGTTTTCACGTTGGTTATATCATGTCCTTCGTATCGGAAAAATTATTCTTACTGTCAACAACGTCCATACCTTTTGCATAGCGGGTCTGAACACCACTTTTGCTACTACTTACTCTCTGCCGGTTCACTGAATCCACCACTCTCCAACCACTCCTCTTCTCAAATTTTATCTCTACCCTTCGGGATTCCGACCCGACCTCCTTACCAATCACTGCATTCTCCAGTCCTCCCTCTCTACGATTAGCCATCCATCATGCCTGATTTGCGTCGTCAAGTCTTCGAGAGCGGCAAGACGATCTCTCGCAAGGCTGCCTCGCGCGAAGGGTCTCGTCGCATTTCACGCGCCAACTCTGCTACGAATTCTCGACAGTCCTCTCAGAACGCAAGTAGACATGCATCTGATGAAGAGGATGCCGGTAACCTTAGCGACGACACCGCCATGAGGTAGGTTTTTTTTTCATTTTTTTTTTTTTTTCATCTCTTTCCCTCGTTCCTTTTCTCTTGCCCTTCTTTTTGTTGTTCCTGTCGGATTGCTAGTGGCGGGAGATGATGTCATAGGAAGAAAAAAGCAAAAGAACTTGAAACAGGTTTACTAATGACTATATCTATTCGACAGTATTGGCTCTCTGGATGACCTGACTGATAACCCGGACATTGACAACGTCAACTGGGCGGAAGAGCTTGGTGACGTCGTCGAAGACATTCTAGATCGGAAGCGCAGCAGTATCTTGAGCCGCGAAGAAGCATACGCTGCATTCTGTCGCCTGTCTAAAGGCCATTACGTCGAAGAGCAGATCCGCTCCCGAGGGAGTGATCTCTTGGCCGCATTTTGCCGCAGCGTCAAGTTTGAGAACAGTGTCCGCGAGACCACTTTGGCACTCCGTGCCCTCGAGCTCCTCGCCATCACCGCATGGGACAACACCATTTACGAAAATGTCGAGGCGCTACTCACCCGCGCGGTCAGGGACTCAACCTCCCACACTGTCAAAGCTGCCGCCATTCATTGTCTCGGTGCATGCACGATGTTTGGAGGTGCCGGTGAAGAAGGCATCCTAGACCAAATGACCTTCCTTCTGGATATTGCAGCCTCTGATGGACAGTCCATCGGTGCTGACAATCATCCGGGAAGTGTCACAGCAGCTCTTCAAGAGTGGGGAGCCATGGCGACCGAGATCGAGGATCTCGAGGGCGAGAGTGAGGATGCCATCCAGATCTTTATGGATCAACTGAACAGTGGCGATTCGTCAGTTCAGATCGCCGCGGGCGAGAACATCGCGCTTCTGTATGAGAAAAGCTACACCCCACAGGAAGATGACGAAGATAGCGAGGAAAGCCAGGAAGAGTCGGACGAGGAGTCTTTCATGAGCACCCAGGGCGAACGCGACGGCCCCAAGCTGATCAAACGCTATAATGCGTACCATAACACCCACGAGCTAGAGAGCCAGCTTCAATCATTGGCCACGGTGCACAACAAGCACATCAGCAAGCGGGACAAGAAGAACCTGCACAGCAACTTTGCCTCGATCTTGACCACGGTGGAGAATCCTCGTCGAGGACCCATGTACAACACGGCGATCGACCAAGAAACCAACCGTCACTACGGCAGCAAGCTCACCGTCAAGATCGGCCGCCAGGGCGTGATGAACATCGACCGTTGGTGGAAATGGATCCGACTGAACTCCTTACGTCGCATTCTCCAGGGTGGTTTCGCGCAGCATTACTACCAAGGCAACCGGGCGGTCCTCGACAGTCTTCCAATAATGGTCCGTCAAACCACGCCGGCCGATCGAGATCGAAATATGGCCAAGAAAGCCGCCAAATCGCGCCACAACCGACGCTGGGCCGTTCAGCAGCAATCGGATGAAGAATAAGTAAGGCTGGTAAACGACAAGTTTTACTTGAGGCTAGAAGGATAAGACTGGTTTTATGCATATTTATGTTTTGTTTGCACATGACGGGTGCCTTTGCTTTGCTTTTCTTTTTTTTTTTTGTTCTTTGTTTTCTTTGTTTTCCTCTGTATTTCCTTAGTTGGCTACGCTACTATTATGCTTAACTCGCTTTTCGATTCTTCTTCATAAGAGGCACATTTCCTAGTATCGTTTGTTTGTTCATGATATTCTCTCTCTAAGACAGGCCATGCAAACGCTTAGAAACTCTCTTAGAAACTCTCTTCTACATCTGAGGCTCTTGATCTGTATGTATACGAGAGCGGATTATCTTACATAAAGTTCCCGGGAACCTGTCAAACAAAGAAAACCTCGTGCGAAAGAAAAATATACCTGGTTTAGAAAAAAAAATAGATGTTATGTATAGAACCACAAGGATTGTATCATGAAGAAACAAGAAACGTGAAATCAAACTATACAAACCGAACGTTTTGCTGCACGTTGAAATTCTATATATGCCCATTCAAATGAGATATACAAAACCATAGTAAATAATGCCTACCTACCAGGCCCCAGCCCAGGATTTGCTGCTCGCCTCGCCTCGCTACTGGTCAAACACCGGGACCACGCCAGACCAGCTCCCTCGGGACCGTTCCTCCCAGTATCCGTCCTTGCCGGACTTCAACCGCCAGGCAACTTCGCCATCGCCGCCGTCGTCCTCCGCTCGGGTGAACCACCGCGGTGTCCACGACTCGCCCGTGGCCTCCATCTCGCGGCGGCGCGCCCGCTGGCCCTCCTCGAGCTTCACCTTGACCTCCTCGGCGCGGTCCACGTCGCCGTCTTCTAGAGCCCGCTGATCCGGTCGCAGACGCGAGTCGGTCAATGGCAGCTTCTCCTTTTCGATGGGAGTGATTTCGTTCAGGGCCGAGGCAAACGTGGTGAGGCCGTAATGCTTGGGCGCGTTGGAGACTAGCGGGCCGGCCTTCCAGACAGTCGTGGCTGTGGGCGAGCCGTTCTTGGTGAGTTGAAGCGAGCTGGTCCAGTTGCCGGTCAGACCAAGGGGCAGTTCGCGGCCGGACGAGTCCACGGCCTTGGTGCTGACGTCCTCGCTGCGACCGGAGAACATGCCGCCGGCCTTGAAGACGGATACGGTCTTCTGGCCGCTGGTCTCATTGGCCAGAGACATCTCACCGACCGGTTCGACGTATTTCTCGCCTGCAATGATGTTGCGCAGGAAACAGGTGGCCGAGGACCAACTGAAATGCTCCCCGGTGGTATGCAGGGTCAAGCGCATTTTACCATCTGTTATAATCTCCGCCGACTTACCCCAGAACTTCTGAGTCGGCATGGGGGACTGTGAAAGACTCCAGTCCTTGCTGTCCGCCTGGTAGGCCAGCTGCACGGGCCGGTGCGAAACCTTCTCGGCAATGAACCGGAAGCCGAGATCTTCGCGGACAAGCTCGTACGTCTCACCGAGCATGGGGTTAAAGGGTTTGCGGATAGCACGCTCGCGAACCCGGCCGTTGGACAGCGACGAAAGGGCGAATGCCGTTACGTAGACAAGCCGCTCGACAGGGTCGGATGCGCTGGCCGCATGATCGAGGAGCGATGAGTATTCCACCACCTCGGCAGCCCGTTGCAGGAGAGAAAGCGGTTCGTTGGAAGAGACCGGCATAGATATTTGTGACAGATCCTTTCCGACATTCTTGCGGAGGAACCCAATGAGACTAGGGGGCATCACCGTGGGAGCGGGGATGTTCGAGCGACGAGGCACATTGCTGAGTGGCAGCGGAGTGAGAGACTTGGGACGAACGGGGAACAAAGAGGAGAAACGGTCGCTATTGGGCGCAGGGGCGTCGGATTGTTCGTCCTCGCTGTCTGAAGGTGCATCATCGATCACCACATCTTCCTCGGGTTTGGACGTTGTGGCATCGGCGCTTGTGGCACCGTCGGCGGCTTCGTCGTCGCTGTCCTGGATAGTCAACAGAGGAGACACATCGCCACCGTCGACGGCGTCAAAAAATTCCTGCGACACGTCCGACTCAAAACTGCGGCGGGATTGAATGGGGAGACTGGGCTGGTGTCGCCGCTGTTTGTTCTGCGCGATCAGGGTCGAAAACTCGCTTACGGCATTGTCCAAGTCCCGGAGAACGGTCAGTAGATGCTCGTGTATCTCTTCAATCTGGTCGTGGTGGCTGGAAATGCTGCTAGGTTTCCGATCACCCAAGAGGGAGGCAGCATCTCCGGCACCTCCTGGAGCCGGCACTGCCAGCTGAGAGGACGAGGAGGCGGCGACAGCGGTTGGAGGGCGTTTGGCACCTTGTTGGGCTGCTGAACTGGTCTTTCGTTTCCAGAATGAGCGCTTTTCGCGTGCTTCGGAATCGCCGCCGTTGGGTTCGCGGGGAGGGCTTGGGGATCGGCCACGGGGTCGCTCGAGTGCGCTGCCGCTGCTCAAGTATTTCGGATCCGTATCTCTCGCCAACCGGCGAATGAGGTCTCTCGACCCCCGGACCTGGGTGACCAGGCCCTCAACACGTCCCCAGTCACGCTCGTCGGACACATGAGACCCGAAACGCTGCGATGGCACGCGCAGCAGCGGCTCTGGCGATACTGTTTCTTCGGCTGGGGTCTTGGAGGAAGAAGCCTTTTCGAGGGCCCGTTTCCACGAGGTGAACTCTTCATCGTTGCTCGCTCGCAAGTGCCAAATCTCAGTGCCGGAATCGATAGAAATCTCTCGGGTTTTCTCATTGCATGCCACAGCTGCCAGAGACAAGGGAATTGAGCCGCGCAAAGCGGAGGAATTGCGGTCGTGATAATAGGACAAAGTCGATGATTTGAAGTCTAGAGTGAAGAACCTTCTTGCCCATCCCTGATGCCGCTTCCTGCGTCGCTTGTGTAGTATACCGGTATGAACCAAGGTTGAGTCGCAGTTGATCGCCTGTGGCAGTGTTTTGGCTACACTGTTGCCCCGTCGCCGCGAGGTCGCAGGTTTCCCCGCCTCGGGAGCCTCCGACGGCTGGCAGGCGGCATGAGGGACAGGTAACGACTGCGGAGGTAGCGCCGTGGGGTAAGTAAGCAGGACGAGGGTCACGGTCTTGGATATCTGCTTGGAAAAGGTGTTGTCAAAGACAAGCGCGTAGTTTCCGCCCTCCTTGGCGGGCACGTCATAGGTGCCCTTGACAATCTTTTCCGCCTCGCATTTGCCGAGCCACTGGATTTGCTTTAGGCCAAAGCCTGCCAGTCGGTCGAGGATCGGGACGGAAGAGTTTGATCGCGAGCTTGCGGTGGACGGCAGGTTTTCGGTGGAATCAGTGCTGTGCGAGTCTCCGGCCGCCAGACCATTGGAGCTCAAGACGGCGGAATGACCGGGATGCTTGAAGATCCCGAAGTTGAGGGACTTCTTGTGCGGCTGGATGCTCCAGGAGATGGTGTGGCCTGGTTTGACATTTACCCATCGAACAAAGTAGGACTAGACACAAGCGATAATCAAAAGATCAATAGTCAGCCGGGAGATCTTCTCGATGTGGAGGAGAAGGATATGAAAGTCCAGCCAGGGTCTGCATGCCTCATTTCCTCTGACATGGGGTGGGACTCTGTATGCATGGAATTTCCCCTTACTTTGCTATGAATCTCCAACTCCTCCATGGCCGCCATGTTTGCGCCGGGGACGAAGTAGATGACACGAGGCGGGATTGAGGCTCGATGAAGCCAGAAGTCGAATACACAGAGAGACAGGTAGGATGATGGAAAGAGGAATCTTTTATTTCTTCTGAAGGCAATGAGGCTGCGTGGTTAGAAAGAACGGACAGGAGGTGTAAGGCGCGGCTGATGTCAGGTTGGGGAAACAATCGGACCAGGATTGTTTTAATTCCCCACTGGCCAAGACCCCGAAAAATGAGACGGAAGAAAACAAACACCCCCTAACCGACGATCAAGAATCAAACCGAGGCCGAACACGAGGGGAGAAGAGAGAAGACGGAGAAAGCGGCCGAGACGCGCAGAAGAAGGAGAGCGACAAGGAGAAATGCGGAGAGAACGGAAGCAGAGGGAGGCTCCGCGGGAATCACATGAGCCGCCAGGGCCGAGGGTGCCGCTGCAGCCTTTCTGCAATGCATTACAATGGAGGCGTGGTACAACAGCCAGTTGGGTTTTATATTGCTACTGTCTTTTGGCCGAAAGGGAAAATAAATAAGAAAAGAATGAGAGAGACAAAAAAAAACGAGGTGAAAGGTCGCAGAGTAAAAGAAATTCAATCACCGAGGAATCAACACCAGCCGAGCCATGAACATCAAGTGATATTACAGTATACAAAAGAAGAGTAAAGAAAGAATCCGGTCCCTATCTGCGTCTGCCGGCCTGCATATTGGTAAACATCAATTTAAACCCGTTGCAGAGCGCCTGCATATCTGGGTAGGGATTGCGCTGTAGCTCGTAGCCCTGCGGAATCACCTTCACGGGCCAACTTAGAGTCTGCGAGTTCTCGCCGGCCTTGAAGCAGAGGAAGAAGTAGCCTGCATGCTTAGTGTCGATACAGAAGGCATAGGCCGACCGTTTGGGGTTGGCCTTGGTGTAGGTTTCCAACCAGGAGTCTGCGCACAAAGATTAGCCTCAAGTCGAACACGCAACGAAGAAAGAAACAAAGAAAGAGCGAGAACTCACAGGTGGCATCCTTGCTGCCCTCCTGGTACTTCTCATGCAGTACCATCTCGTCCACCTTCTTGGCCATCGCTTTGACGTGGTTGAAAATCAAGTCGTCCAAATCGCTGTACGTGTATCGGCCACCCACTTTCAGGGTACGCCCGACAGAGAACTCGTTCTCCTTATCCAGTTCCAGCACGTCGATATGCTGGAACACGCCGTCCGAGACCTTCCATGTCACTGCCAAATGGTCAGGACCCTTGGAGGAAGGCCGGATCACCACGTCGCCCCGACTCTGGGATCCTAGGAATTCTATAGCTTGCGTGGAGGAGAAAGGCCGGAAGAGTGGGTGCTTGATGACACGCATGACGCGCCCGCCGCTCTGGGTCTTTTCCTGCATCGCCTCGCGATCTTGGTGTTCCTGCCGATCGTCCCATTCGCCCTGCAACCGGTCCTGGGCCTTGTTCACCGGCCGGCTGACCTGCTCTTCGCGCAGCGAGACGTTGCAGGTAAAACTCTTCCGGTTCAAGAACAGCACTTTGGCCGGCACCGTCTGGTGCGGCGCATACAGGGCCCGCACCGGGATGTCGTAGCGATCAGTGAGCTCCGACTCGGGCACGAGGGCGTCGATGCCGCAGTCCAGCTTACCGTCGATATGGTCGTCCAACACGCGCTTGATGGATATGGGTACCACCATGCCCTCGGTCAACGTGTCCGCAGTTTCACCCGTGAGCATGGTGAAGATATCGTCCGTGCTGAGGAAGACATACTGCTTGCGCAGCTCCTCGTACGGTTGCTGAAGCTCGGCTCGAATCGTCTCAAGGGTGGCTCGTTTGCGCTGGTTAAGGTTCTTCTCCAGTTGCTCTGCATACTCCTCCAAAATCAAGTCGTTCACGCGATCTTGGGCCTCTTCACGGAACAATTTCCGAACAATCGCGCCGGGTCCGTTCTCATCGGTCTCCGCTTTAATGTCCTCCTCATCGAGCTCCAGGGCATCGGCCGCCATCTTTCGCGCTATGTCGTAGTCTTCCGGGTGCACTCGAGTGTTATCCAGCGGGTCGGCATCCGGGTCGGCATTCTCGAAGTCGACGTATAGGAAGCTGGCGCAGTTGTTCCACACCTTCACGCCCATGGCCGGGTACTGTGCATTCACACCCAGGAGCTCTACTCGGTTGTTCACGATGCCGCCGTTCATGTTTACGATCTTGAGCAGATGGGCCGCCTTTCGCGGGCCCAGACCACAAACGTAGGGGAGAAGATTGGCAGTTGCCGAGTCGGTGACGGCCTCGTTGATATCCACGCCCACCAGGTTCACCATGTCAACCAGCGCCGTTTCCAGCTGCTTCAGAAGCAGCTCCTGGCTGACCAACTGCTGCCCCGGCTTGAACTGGATGGAAACAATATCCCGGCCCAAGGACGCATACTCCTTCAGCGGGTTCTGCAAATACTTGGCCAGTGCGACGCAGTAGTGCGACAAAGGGGCGAAGCTCGGATGATCCTTCTTAGCCCGCTCGCTGTGCTGGTAGAGCCGGGCGACCTCGTCGTTGACAATCACTACCTCCAGCCGATCGCTAACCTCGTCATCTCGGTCGTCAGTGTATGGAGCACCGCGCAAATCCTTCTTGTCGACAACGTCGGTCAAAAGCTTGTAAAGCCGGCGAGTCTCCGGAGACAGTCCGGAGACGCCGATGACGTCGGGTCGGCGCCGACGCACGAGTTCGTCAAACCCTTCGACATCTTTTCCATCGGGGATATTGCGATCGGGATCGCCAATCGATAGATCGGTGAATTTCCCGTTTTCTAGCACGCGGCCATCTTCCTCCACGTAGGCCCAATGGATCGGCTCCCGTCCGACGATGCCCGATCCCGTAGAAAAGGCTAGCACCCGAGGAACGGTACCCAGCACCATCCCCTTGGGCTTGTAAGGGGCTTGATCGAGTCGTTGGGAAAATGCCTCACGGCATTCCTTCGCCACATGATTTTCGCATTCCTGACGGATGTTTTCTTTCACGCTGCGGTTCATCAGCCGCTCCAACTTCCCCAGGGCCATGTCCAGAACGTCACGACGGGCACGGTTCCAAGCGTCGGCGAGTTCACTGTAATTGTCCGACTCGATGTTGGGGTACAGACGTTGACGGAAATTGTCGAAATTCTCAAAGCGCACCTTCACCTCCACGAGACCTTCCTCTTCGGCTTTCAGCATGCGGAGGTACAGCTCCGGGCGCCGGGCGATGTCGCTGAGTTGCTGGTTGCGCAGGTATTTGAACTCATAATACGGATGCTGTTCGTCGATGCGCCGCAAGCCCTTCTCGGTTCGGAAGCAATCGACGGCGCCGTTCATGTAGTAGGCCTGCCGGATCACCTTACGCATCTTGGGGCTCACCACAATCTCCTCGGCAAACATGGTCTTGGCCGCTTTAAGCACATGAGATGAATTGGAGAAATCATCGTCCACTAGCGTGTCGGCCATGTCGTCGGGTTGATCGGTCGGATCCTCGGTATATTGGCGGCGACCCTCTTTGAGGGCATTCTGGGCGAACGCGTCTGCGGTAATGCCAAATGCACGCACCAATCCGTAGGCCTTTCCGTTCCGGACACGCTCGAAGAAAGTTTTGCTCGATGCCTTTCGTCGGTGCGATTCGCCATTCGCCTCGCCGTTCGTCAGGGCCATGTCTCGTAGCTGAGAGGCGTATTGGAAGTGAATATAGTCTTGCACATCTTGCAGTTCCTCCATGGTAACGGCCGCCGGAAGCATTTCCTCAACCACAGGGTCTTGTACCTGGAACAGACTCTGGACGTTGTCGTAGGCCTTCTGGATGGTGTTGCGCTTGTCGACAAGAGCCTTGAACTTGAGATCGTGGTCGAAGATATCCCAAAGATCTGTCATGTTCAGAAGCTTCTCCGCCTTGGTGGTGTACTGCGAAGCGTCGGCGTCGTAACCGGCCCCATCCACGGGAACCTTGACTGCATGGATCATGTAGTCTTTACGATGCTGGAAGATGAAGGGAACTTCCCAGTCATCCGTCACCAGGAATTCCAGAACCTTGGCGACCGAGCGTTGGAATGGCTCCCGGAGCTGGGGTTCGATGCGCTTTTTCAAAAGCATGAGATTCGAGATCCAGGCGGCTTCTTCGCGGAATTGATCCTCGGTCAGAGTGACATCCCGGTAGGGCTTGCGGGCAATCTGGTGTCGCTCTGGTTCATCCAGCAGCCGAATCTGGTTATCTTCCTCAGTCAACATTTTTTCGGCCAGCTGCGACGGCTCGAAGACGTCCTTCAGATCCAAATGTTTTTCCTCATCCATCTCCTGGTTCTGTTCCTCGTCTTCCATAGCAAGGGCAAAATAGTAGTCGTCACCATCGCCGAACGCGGCGCGCATATCCTCCAGGGCGTTCTCATCCAAGCCCGTGGCATCGGTGGTTCCCAGGTTCGACATGAAGGTCTTGGGGCGGGCGATTTCCAAATCCTCTTGCTCCCGTTGGCCCTCCTCGTCCGAGAAAACATCCTCTTCGATGAAGTCATCCATTTCATCGTGCATGGGCCTCCGATGGCCGGGCCTGCCGTAATCGCCCGCGGGTTCCTCTTCGTCATCGGAGTTGAAGATGTCGTTGATCCCTTGAGATGGTTGCCTAGAATCACGGTCTTTATAGCCACGCTTTAAGCGTTTAAATTTGGACTGCAGCAAACATGGATCGGTTAGCTGCTTTGCATTTTCCCCCTCGTGGCTTGGATCCTTAGACTCCGCGGAAAGAGGAGGATGACATGCTTACCTCTGCAGCAGCTGGGGGTGGTCGCCCCGGGTCAAGTTCTCCGATAAGCTCCAGATCTTCCTCATCCAGATGCTCGTCCTCGCGCTCGCGTTCTTCCCTCCGGCGCTTCCTTTTCTCCCGCCGCCGTTCCGCGCGTTCCTCTAGCTCCTCATCTTCGTCGACGATGAAACCTTCGCGAACCTAATAGTCCAGAGTAGGTCAGTACTACGGTGGCGTAATAACCCTGGTCGCCGTGGAGCTTACAGCGCGAGCCGCCTCTTCGTCATCGTCCTCGTCTTCATCTTCTTCACTTGAGTCGTTATAGTGATTCGAACGCTTACCCTGACGGGCGCCGCCCTCGTAGTCATCGAGCTCCTCGTCATTTTCCTCATCATCGTCAAGCATAGCCTCTCCCTCCACTAGATCGCGAGCGCTCATTTTGGGGGATTTTCGGGAGGGAAAAGTTGGCGAGACAGAGAGAGAAGAGTCGGTGGTGTTACGTGAATAAAGAGAAAAGCACGCGGACAAAAGGACGACAGGGTCCACCACCGAGACCAGCAACAAGCAGCGTTCGCAAGACGGAGAGGCCGAGCCGGAGCAGGGAACAGGAAAGGAAGGGATGTAGAGGAAGAGGAAGAGGAAGAGGGAGAGGGAGAGGAAGAAGCGACCTGAGCGAGCCTGGCGAGAGAGACTGGCAAGAGAAGCAATGCGTGTGGCGCAGTCGCCTTCACCGCCCGCCGCTGTGGCTGAAGTCAGCTGACCCGCGATCCGTCAACAAGTGCCTTCGACGGTCTACATAATCCTATCCAACAATGCATCGCAGTCTATTTGATCGGTCGGAGTACACTCAAAAACAGGATGTTTGCCTTGGAGACAAAGTGTGGAGGCCGGATTGCCCTTGACATCGATAGTTTGGGGGGCATTGTCCAATGGCTCAATACGATCGATTCCACCACGAGCCCGTTATGCCCTTGTTTGTTATCAATCAATTAAGTTACTATTGTCTGGCTCGCGTCAATAGTCGGGCCTTCATCGGATCATTTTCCTGATCGTAGAGAGTACACAGTAGCGATGGAGATGGACTCTACGTAGTAAGTACCGTCGTATACTCCGTGGACAGACCCGAAGGCGGTTTTTAACCCCACCTTGACGCCCAATAAATAAACCCACCTGGTTTGTCTCACCAGCGACTTCTCGCCGTGCCTCCGTCCCATGATTTACGACCAGGGGGCATCCATTTGTTGGCGCATCTTTTCGTCTTGCCTGGCGCTTCCCTTTTTTCTCTCTTTCTTTTCTGATTTAAAAATCCTTACATCCATCTATCCCCTCGTTCTTCCCTCCTACCCTCTCTCTCTCTCTCACACACACACACACACACACACTCTCTCTCTCTCTCTCTCTCTCTCTCTCGCTCTCTTTGCCTTTCCCCTCTTCCCACCTCCCCATCTGCCAAGGGGAACCCCCCAAATCGTCAACCATGGCCGATCAATTCAAGGCGCGTACATTAAAACGCAAAAATGTCAAGGGTCTCGCCCTGAACGCCGCCCCGAAACCTTCGTCCAACTCCTCCGACGGCGATTCCCAGACTGCCGGCACCGTCAGCAACGGCGAGAGCAAGACCGACACCCTGGAAATCGGTCTAGAGTTCCGGCTCGATCTCCGCAGCGAAGACCTGGTGACCTTGAAGGAACTGGGCGCGGGAAATGGCGGTACGGTTTCTAAGGTGATGCATGCGTCCACAAAGGTCGTGATGGCCAGGAAGGTATGCGCCGCGCTCGTCGTCTTTCGGTCTCCCCCGATGAATCCCCGCTCACTCGTCACGGACGAACGCAGATCATACGAGTCGATGCCAAGGAGAAGGTGCGGAAGCAAATATTGCGGGAGCTGCAAGTCGGACATGACTGTAATTCCCCGAACATCGTCACCTTCTACGGCGCCTTCCAGAACGAAGCCAGAGACATCGTCCTGTGCATGGAGTACATGGATTGCGGGTAAGTGGCCCCCCGCCCCACGAGGTCCATCCCATGTCTAATTTTTGCGTCTGACCAGGTCTCTCGACCGTATATCCAAGGACTTTGGTCCGGTCCGGGTAGACGTGCTGGGTAAAATCACCGAGTCGGTTTTGGCGGGGCTGGTGTATCTGTACGAGGCTCACCGCATCATGCATCGCGATATCAAACCGTCCAACATTCTCGTCAACTCGCGAGGAAATATCAAGCTGTGCGACTTCGGCGTGGCCACCGAGACCGTGAATTCCATTGCCGACACGTTCGTCGGAACCTCGACCTACATGGCACCCGAGCGAATCCAAGGTGGTGCATATACGGTGCGGTCGGACGTCTGGAGTGTGGGTTTGACGGTGATGGAACTGGCTGTAGGTCGGTTCCCCTTCGATGCGTCCGATTCTTCGGCCGGGGATCGTGCCAGTGCCGGACCCATGGGTATCCTGGATCTTCTGCAGCAGATCGTACATGAGCCAGCCCCCAAGCTGCCCAAGAGCGACGCCTTCCCGCCCATCCTGCACGAGTTTGCCGCGAAATGCTTACTGAAGAAACCCGACGAGCGGCCAACGCCCCGAGAACTATATGTACAATGCCCCTGAGTGACCACCTTCCCCGCATGGCTCTGTTCTCTCTGCTAACAGCTGAATTCAGGACAAGGATGCCTTCCTGCAGGCGGCGAAGCGCACCCCCGTCGATCTGCAAGAATGGGCCATTAGCATGATGGAGCGACACAACCGCAAATCGTATCTAGCTCCGGAACCTCCCAAATCGCTCAAGGAGGAAGCCTCGCAGCCCAGCCCCAGTCCGGCCGCCGCCAAACCCGTTTCCAGCAAGTCCTCGCGCACGCCGCAGTATCCCCCTTCGTCCGGGGATATCCCGTTGAACATTCCCGTCGAGACGCCGTCCTCTCATCCACGGAACTACCAGTATCCTCCAAATCCGTCGCCGCAACCCGTCCGGACAACGCGGTCTCCGCCTCTCTCTCTGGAGCACTTGTCCCTGGAAACCAAGGAAGACGAATACCGCTCCGGCCGTCGTCCATCGCGGGCACACCTGGTGGATCCCATTTCCGCCGTCGATGCCCCCGTGCGACCTTCCATGAGTTCCCGCTCGGCCAGCTCTCACAACACGAAATCGCGCATGCCTCTGCAATCCTCGACGCATCCCGTTCGCGCCGCACCCCCGCCCAGCGGCCCTCCGCCTCCAATGCCAACGCCTGGTGGAGGATCGTGGCCGCGCCAGCCCGGCTCAATGCGCGGTGGTAATATGACGGGGGCCGTGTAAATCAACTTGACTTCCATCCATGATTGCAGCCTTTTTGCCCTTGTCCATGTCACCATGGCTGCCAATAATGAACATGAACATACTTGCATCGTTGTTTCTCTTTCCATCCATTTTGCTTGCCGCCGACTGACCAGCGAACGATACAACCTATACTGACGCATATCCCTCCCCTCTCCATCTCCCCCCTTATCTGCTCGCGTTGACTTTCAAGTTCTTCATCCTTCCCATTTTAGATCACGAACTCCACGGAATGAACCGAAAGGCTTGCTTCTTGCTCCGTTAAACACCCTATTCCTGATGATTTCTGCATCGGCAAGGCGTCTACACTTGTTTGTTTCCTTGGTCATTCGCTTCATTTCCATTCCCCTTTCTGGTTTCCTTTTTGTTTTTTGCTATATCTGCTGTCTTTTTTTCACGTTAGTTTGTGTATGTTTCTTGCTCGTCATTTTGGTTTTGATATCAGGTTGTCTTTGATCGATGCAAGTATAAGTTTTCTTTTTGGAGATTAGATGCCGAGGCTGGGACTCTTGCATCTCGTTTCATTTGTCTGAATATGGATTTTCCCTGTCGATACAAAGCGCAGAGTCAGAATATACGAATTTGTTTTCTTTTTTTTTCAATTTTTTCTTGAGCCAAGGTCATATCATGTAGTAGATGTCGAATTCAGCATGAACTACTAAAAGTCATTTCTCGGATAGGGTTTCCCGCGCGTGGAATTGACGGTGAATTATGATACGATAACAGGGGGAAAAAAACAGGAACGACGAAAACAAGAAAAAAACACAGATTGACACCGCACCGAATCATGCACAGGAAAGGAAGGACACCGGTCCACGCGAGAGAATAGCCAAACAAAAAAAATAGAAACCCGTAAGATAACATCATATCACAGAACCATGCCGAGAAAAGCAAATCAGACACCGTATCCTGGTCGCACCCATACAACAATTTCGATCAATGGTTCTACAAAAGGCTTGTCGTGTCGCCCCTCTGCACTCGATTCCCAGCGACTCCGACAGCAGGATTGAACAAGTAGATGCAAGGGAAAATAAACGAGAAAAAAAAAAGAGATCTGAAGAAACAGTTATAGAAAGGTAAAAAAAGGGACGACGAAGAAGAAGCGGGGAGGCAAGAGAGGAAACGGGTATGTGAACGAAAGAAGTTATTTCGTCGCCAGTTCGTGCCCAGGTCCTGGTTGGGGAGACATAACATTGGGCCGCGGTGCCAATTCGACCATGGCTGGCGTCTTTCCTCCTCGACTGCTCGTCGAGCCTCCGCGGCCAGCGAATCCTCCGCCTCGGCCATGCGATGTAGGGCCATTTCCGGTCGATTTGTCCTGTTCCGCTTGTTGACGAGCCGCTTTGGCTCGCGGGCGGCGCGGATTACCTCCTCGCGATCCGGGACCGCGTAGAGGAAGGCCGGTTTCTTGTGATATGGGGACGGCAGCCGCTAGGGGAAGCTGGTGCTGGGTGGTTGGCGGGCCTCGCCCGCGTCCTCCGCGTCCACGACCACGGCCACGCTTGATGGTACCGTCGGCACTGTAGACAAAGCATTAGCATCATACGTCCACTCAAAAACACAAGGAAAAATATGACGTACCGTTCCACTTGCACCTTCTCACCCTCGGGTACTAGGGGTCCACTGTATACGAAGAACCCATCCTTGCTGGCCGCGGCCTGTTCCTGCCAGGCCAACTCGCTGTCGTCCACAAAGGGATCGTCTCGATCATATTCCTCCATCTTCTTTCTGCGGCGCTTCTTCTTCCCCTCCGTAGCCTCAGGTCCGTTGGTGCGAGCCGCTATTGTGCCCAGTGCGCCCTCCCCTTCCAGATCACTGTCTCGATCCATTTCCAGGCTTAAATCCTCATCGGCGCTCTCTCCAGCCGAGATCCCGCGACCTGTCTTATCGTTCCGTTCTAATGCCGCACCGGCCGCGGCCACGCGAGCCAGCCTCTCCTTGTGGGCGGCAAGACGGGGATGCAATGCTGCGAACCCATACTGCTCCTCTGCGAGACGGGCAAAGTTGACAATCCGATCGCCATTGCCCTGCAGAGGAATATGCAAAATGATACTGGGTGTGCGCCGCGAAGCAGGGTCACCGGATGACGCGCCGTCCCCCACGCCGAATAGCGCATTAGAGATCAGTCCGGAACCCTGAGGCAATGGGGGTGGGGCTTCCTTGCCCCCGCGAGGCGGCTTCGGCGATGTAGGATCAGAAGGAGGCGCCGTGGAAGAAGTTTTATTTTCCTTCTTGGAGGCCTTCACTACTGCAGATGGGGAAGAGTGGCCCGCGTCGACATCCATGGGAGTCGGTTCAGGCGACTTTGCCCGATGGTTATTTGACAATACCGGTTGCAAGGGCTCGGGCCTCGACGGCGGGATCCCTGGCGCGGGCTGGGCCTGCGGAGACGGATTGGACGGCGGAGATCGGTAGGTGGGGTACATCAGTTGCGAATCAGGCCCGTAGGGAGACCGATGGGCGTAAGGGGATACGGGTTGTGCTTGAGGGAGGTGTAGCGGTGGAGGTGGCGGAGGCGTGGGCGCGATGGCCGGGGTGGCAGCCGGGGAGGGCGAGTAGGCCGAATTGCCTCTCCCAGGCGAGACATAAGACCGGGGAGCATAGAGTGGCGGCGATGTATTTGTAGGGGGATCGATTATGCTGGCAATAGCCGGAGACGCACTGGCGCGAAACTGTGGCCGCGGTGATAACTGGTGCGCCGAAGGACTATATGCAGAGCTAAGGACCGGAGTCGAAGCCGGAGCCGGAGCTGGAGCGGGGGTGGCCGTGTCAAAAGCCGATCGAATAGGGTCGAAATTCTGGCCACTGGTCCTGGTCGGCGGAGGCGGAGGCGGAGGTTGAGATTGAGGGCGTGGGGGAGGCCCTACGGGAGCCATTGTTTGATATGAAGTCGACTGGACATGGGGAGGAGGGGGCGACGTGAGGTAGGACGGCGATGGCAGCGGAGTAGAGGACTGAAACGAGGAGCGAGGTCCTTGCTGCATGTTGGATTGGTGATTGTGATTGTCCTGAACGGTGGTGGCCGGAGGAGGAATCGGAGGACTGGCCGCGGGGGTGGTAGGAGCTGCAGGAGCTGCAGCTGCAGCTTCCGCCGGAGCTGGAATTGGAGCAGGCGGTGCAGTGGAAGCTGCCACAGGGGATTTGGGTTCTGGAGGTGTTTCCTCCAGCTTCGGTTTCTTGCGAGAATGAGAAGTGGCCGAAGAAGTAGGGTTAGGTGCAGACACGGATTTATCGCGCGGGCGCCGATTGCCTCGTTTCGACTCCTTCGAATCCTGGCTGTCTTTATCCTTATCGTTCTCCTTGCTGCCGTCCTTGTCCTTGGGTTTATCCTTCTCCTTCTCCTTCTCCTTGTCCTTGTCTTTCCCCTTCTCTTTTTCTTTCTCCTGAGGTTTGGGGAGTTTGGTTTCTTTTCGGTCGAGATCCGCTTCGTCGTCCTTCTTGCGACGCGACCGTCGAGGGCGATATTCACGAGGTTGGGCGTCGATGAGAGAACGCGGGTGGTGATCGTCCTGAGCCGGCCAGACGGACGGCTCCGGGGACATTATGGTATGGGAAGATTAAAGTGCGAGCATCGAGACAGAGAAAAGATGGAGTTTATGTCAGTGGCGAGATGGAGATGAGTTGGACGACAGGAACGCGATTTTTTGAGCTGTCGGGGGAAAATAGACTCGAACGCGAGAAAGACCGAGGGAAAGGGGGGGAAGAGTGAAGAAAAAAAAAAAGAAAAAGAAAAAAAAGATAAGATACGATAAAATTAGATGGAATGAAAAAAGTGAAGCAAAAGAGGAGAGAAGGGCGAGGGTGGATGGAGGATGCAGAGTCGGGGAGGAAGAGAGAAGAAAACACGAACGGGAAAAGGAGAAAGAAAGGGAGGGCGAAGGAGGGAAGGGAAAAGCGTTCAAATCGGAGGGAGGAAATGGCAGTTGCGGGTAGAAATAGAAAACTGGGAACAAAGACAGAGAAAGCGAACGAGAGAGGGTGGGAGGCGGAGACGGGGGGAAGGAAGCTGATTGATGGATTGTTTGACGGAGGGAGGGAGGGATGGGTTGATATTCTAGTTAATTGATGGATGTGGTGGTTTCGTGGTGGTTCTTATAAGACCGATTATTTCCTGGCCGTTTGCTCTCTGGGGCTTGGATCCTATCATATCAAAGGCCGGAAGGTTGACTATCGACTATGGACTTCCAGCCTGGACTAAGCAACACCGCCGTCCGCTGAGGGGCCAGCACTGCAGCATGGAGCTCACGAGGGAAAATTGGCAACCACCCCGGAGCTCGAGAGCCCGGACAAATAGCAAACACAACGGCCTGGGCGTCGAGCTGGACTTGAACTCTCTGATGTTGCGATATCAAAAGGCCGAAATCAGATGGCCCGCCTTTCCCCGATCGGGCAGACTCATCAGGTGATGGCGCCATCCCTGTCTGGGACTAGCGCATCCACATTTAGCTTTTGAGCCGCATGCTGACTCAGCCTATCGCTGCGGGCGGCCCCGCGCTAATCCGCCTCGGGATAGCTTCGTCCTCGACTCATTTCGGCCTTTTCAACGTCGCCTCCTCGCCTGCCCTCACTTTGCTCACCATGGCGTTCCGTGGCCAGCGCTTCGTGCTGGATCTCGATGATGATGATGACCAGTCCTCCCCCGTTATTGATCCCCAGGATCCCTCCTCCATCTCCATCCCCGGCATGATCGGCGAGATTCGCGAACGCTCGCCGACAGTCGCCCCCGCGCCTCCCAAGCCGCCCTCCTCCGGATTCCCTGCGCATCGCCGTCGTACCAAACCGTCGGCTTTTAAACAGCGACGAGAGGCTGCGTCCACAGCGCCGGCACCGCCCGCATCTGCATCCGGTCCAGTTGATGAGAAGACGGAAATCGGGCAAGAAAACAGTCGTCACCTGGCGGCCATGTCCGCAGATCAAATCCAAGCCGAGCGCGACGAACTCATGGAATCCATGGATACTTCCCTGCTGGAGAGGTTCTTGCGCAGAGCTCGCATTGATTCCCCAGAAGAGTCGACCACTCCCCGACCCGGTCCTTCTACAACGTCACCCCCGCAGACCGCGCGCTCGAAGGAAATCTCCCCCCCTCGACAAGAGCCTGCCTCGGAACTCACCGCGTCTTCTTCACGAAGTCAAGATACATCAACTGCTCAGCTCGATGACAGAGCCCCGACAACACTCCCTGAGGATCTACATCCAGCGTCCGAGTTTCCCACCGACGGAGCCGTCCACTTCCCAACTCCGCCATCTCAGTCGGCCACCATGCCCAACCTCGACCCGTCATCACCCTCATTCATCTCTGACCTGCAAACACACTACTTTCCCAATATCTCCCACGACCCCTCCGTCCTCTCCTGGCTCAAGGCCCCATCTGCCGAAGCGGACGCTCCGGACGCCGCCTCCCCCTACCATCCAGCAAGCGACGCTCAAGCCGTCCATCCGGCGAACCTTCGCTTCTCGCTCCGCGGAACCATCCTTTCTCCTAGCACGTCGCTCGCTCTCCCCACCACACTAGGCCTCCACCACCACGGCAATGACCCGCACGCTGCTGGGTACACGATCCCGGAATTAGCCATCCTCAGCCGGTCCTCCTTCCCCGCCCAACGGTGTATCGCCTGGCAAGTGTTGGGCCGGATCCTGTTTCGTCTTGGAAAGGGCGAGTTCGGGGAACGGGGCAGCACGCTGGTTGAAGGGCTCTGGTCTGTTATTGAAAAGGAGCGCATTGTTGCCGGCATGCTGACCGAGGCTGGTGGGGGATCATCCGACACGAAGCGAGCAGGGAACGAGCGCAAGGGAGCTCAAGGACCGTCCGGAGGCAACAGCGGCATCGGTCGTCATGCAAGTGCTACCGCCTGGGCTGTTGAGGGAGTGTGGCTCTGGCAGTCGGGGGGTGGAGGAGACCGAGGCGTTCTGAAAGAGGGCGAGCTTCGCTCGCAATAATCTCTCGGTTTTGTTTTTACCCTGCTGCATCTTCTTTGTCTATCCTGGTTAGGTAGGACATTGTATTATATTTCTAAGCCGGGCCTTTGCGGCCCGTGGGATGGTACAGTCTATTTAGCCCCAACCAGTATCGTGATGAATGACTGAAATGATTGGGAATATGAATATACGATCTACTTTAATGAGATATTGCAACGTAACACATACAATCCATTAGACATCGATATTAGTTAATCTACCCATAGAAGACACAACTCCTATTCATAATCATAATATCCCACCGAGCATGGTGCACAGTACAGATTCACAAGAACAAAGCAGGTAACGCCATCATGCATGATCCCCGACCTGAATCGCCCAGATCTTCCAGCGCATTTCCTCTAAAAAGTCTCGTCGGAGCCATGGGCTCGCCGATTGTCTCGCCAGCCCTGATCCCTCCGTCTCCTCCTCCGTTGCCCGCGCCTGTTCGTCCGACTCGGTTTCAATCCAGCTGAACAGGAGCCGAAGTTGCCACAGACGATCCCGGACCTCATCGGGGTCTGCACCACGGCCGAGCATAGCTTGGATCATGTTCCGTGCGGTGCTTTCGATTACCAGTCTACTGTCCACCGCGGATTGGCGCAGCCAGGGCGCATACGAGACAGTGCTCGGGTTGGAGGGACGAGAACGCGCTGAGAACGACGCCGGTAGCACCAAGGCCTTTTCGTGGGCATCTAGTCCTTGCAGAGACTTTAAATTGAATACCCAATCCCACATACTTCGCGTAGGTGACGGGGGCGTGCGGTTAACTGTGCCCGATGAGAGCAACGCGTTGAGGTTCGGCCACGCTGTCGGTGGCAAGCCCTTGCCTTGAGTTGATATCGGAGTAGACGTCGGAAGCACATCCTGTGCCTCGCTATGTCCAGCGAGAGTTGAGACGAACACTGATGAACCTGAGGCATTGTAATTGGTCTTGCGTCGGACGTAGACAGACTGGTCGCCGAGCCGGAATTTTTCGCGGAGGATGGGATCGCTGGTAAAGTCGAGCACAAGAGGCCAGAAGTCTGCGCTGTTGATCTCCACTTTGGCAACACCTCCCAGGTCAGGTAGTAGACAGGGCGCGGCAAACTTGCGGCTTTCGCCATCCTGACTGGTCACTGTGATCGGGATGGAAATAGGACGTCTGGTATCGATGTCGCGAGGCACGAGACAGCGAGGTTCGGCAGCAAGAACCCACAAGTGGCGGAATGCCTGGAGGTGGCATTTATTGTCAAGCACAGTAGTCGGGAAAATTGGATACAAAGAGCAGATGAGCGAGGCGACCGCCAAATCGGATGTCCCAAGAGTGTAGCTCCCTCCACCAAGGAACAGCAATCCAATGGCCATGTGTGAGGCCATGTGACTGCCATACGGCGTCTCCGTGTCTACACGACCGTGCAGAGAGCGCAAGCGGCGGAATATCATCAAGTCTCCGGTACCTGCCATTACTGCTGCTGCTGAAAGCGCAACAACATCTTGACAGTGTCGAACCGAATTTCGTGCGAGCTTGCCGTCGTAATTCACCACCGGAAGTCTGCAGATGCGGATGAATTGATCGAGATATGATAAGAGGATATCTCGCACTGCGGTTTGCGCGGAACCGGCATAACGGAGACCTAGGGTGAAACAGAGACCAGCGATAATATTGAAGAAGGGCATATCATCGCTCTTCAGGCGACGGACTCCAGTTAGTCGATAACGCCGACGGTAGACCTTTGGCAGGCTTTGAATAAACCATTCATCGGTAGCTTGAATACTATCCCACATAATGATATGCCGAGCAAGGGTGCGAAGCAGGAACAGGTCTGGCCGGACATAGTCGAAGCGTACAGTAGTATCCGGGATGTCAATTTTCTGGGCTAACATCCCATCGTTGGTCTTCATGAAAATGATAGCCAGGGCGATGGTCGCGCCTGCTGTAGCACGGTCGAGAATATGGGCCACATCCACGTTCTTAGTCCCCACCGCGACAGCTAGTAGCCTCTCCACAATGTGCATATCTCGCATTCCTCTGAGATCTTTACCCTTGGCCAGGTTGATGAAACCAAGGGCAAACCCGGCAGCCAAACGGTACCCTTCGTCGCGCAGGTCCCCATGAGGCGATGGAGACCCTTCCTCTTGGTCCACGTTTTCGATCTCCGACAACATGACTTCGCTCATTCTGCGATGCTGAGAATTGCAATAGAGCAAGCCGATCCCCATAATTCCCGCAGTTTGTGTAAGCGGAGACAGATTGAGTTCTGCGGCACCGAGGGGCAGCATCCTCGTAACATGAACCGACAACAGACGAGTGATCAAGGTGTCCATTGTACCAAGGTAGGATGCTGACAGTCCAAGCAACAGCGCAATGGAAGTCATCGTGTGTTTTGGAGTCAGGTACTTGAAAGCAACCCATTTCGCCAGTGATTTGAGGTGTCCATTAAGACCCAGTGCTAACAAGAAACCAGCGTGCCGGTTCGTTAGATCACGGGGCTTATTAAAGAGGATCCATGATGTATCTATTCCCTTGGAATTCCGTGATATGGCAAGTCCGGTCGAGACGCCATTGTGGAAAAAAGCCCAACAGACTTTCTCCTCGCTGAACGAAGCCCGGTCAGCGCTGACTGTTACATTCGACGGCTTCATAAAGCACTGTAAGGAAAAGGACGGAATTGGTAGTTTCTCGGTCAGCAAAGGGAGACGTCCGCTGAACGCGAGCATGGCCCGGCCAGTCGGAATAGACAGAGTCCGCAGCGTCACAAGCTGTACCACCTCTTTCTGCGCTTCAAGGAGCTCCGAGTCAGTCCATTCAGGTTCGGGGACACACTCAGCTACGGGAGCCCTAGATTGGTTCAACAGCCTAGCGGCCTCGACGAAGCGTTTGTCTTCTCGGAAAATCAACCTTGTCACGGAGAACCGGTCCGCTTCGGCGGAGGCTTCAAAGGAGTTGATTGCATCTATATCCAATGCCGAACTTCCAATTTGATGGTGGTCGCGCATAGCCTCATGTGATGAGACAGGCTGCATCGGTGTCGACGGAGGACAGTGATTGTTCGTATGCATCGAAATGCTCAGATCTTCGCGATCAATAAGCTCCAAAAGCGTCGAGCTCCATGATGTTGAAGCATGTATTTGCGACCTCATGATAATCTCGTACAGCGGAGTGGCGACTCCTTCGGGTAGAGTCTCAATGATGCTTCTAGTGAATCCCCAGCGATAGAGAAGCTTTATGCGTTCTAATGCTGTCGACAAATGATGCACCTCGGAGAGAAACCCATCCAATGCCAAGGTCCTTGGGGTCAGAACGAAACATTCTTGCCATAGGCGTCCCTTCCGAGACGTCCGTTCGGATGCAGTCACTAAACTGAGAAGCGTAAGGAATCGTGATGAGTGTTGTTGCCATGCACTCTCCACGTGCGAGAAGATGGAGGGAGGCTGGAAGGGCTCCTGAGGTACATCCAGCGTAGAAATCCGGGTGTTTTCAAACTCCCAGCGGTCTATACTGGACATGTCCATGCCATAATAGGAGTCTTCGGCCCAAGTCCAGGATTTCCACCCGAGCCACCCACCAATCTGGGCCAAAACAGGGGCGAGAAGTCCTAGGGATTTACGGGACAGCTCGTTCTCGCAGATGGAAAGCTTTTGTTCTTCTCGGAGAAGATGCAACCCTACCAGTATGGTGCACAGAGCAGCGCGACGTGAACTTTGGCTATAAGAAAGCGCTGTTGGCAGGTGGCCATCGGTTCCCACCAGCGCGTCCCCCTCCGGCGTCTGTAGGAATTCCCGTGTTAAAGATGCACAGTGGAGTAAATAGGTGTTCTTTCGAAAGGTGGATCGGCTTGAGCTTTGTTGTTCGGTTTTCGAGGCTCTCTTTCCGTAGTTTGCATTGTGGTCTGCTTCAGCATCTAGCTCGACAACCCATCCCCAGGAGCTATTGGTCATCCAAGGAGCCACGACTCCGGCATAACCTGATTCCTGGTCCAGCATCGATTCCCAGCTTTCCAAGTCTACATAGCTTCCGCTACTTGACCGCAGCAATCCCTTTTTTTTCCGCATCGGCTTTGCGGGTACCCGTGCCTTGTTCTCAACGAACGGCACTGCCATTGCGAAAAGCACAATGACCAACGCAGTCCATTCTATGTCTGTCTCGGCCATCTCCCTTGCACGAAGCCATTTCACGGTTTCCCACCAAGCGGCCAAGATTCCTTCCCCAGCCTTTTCAGAATCCGGCAGGATGAACCGGAAGACCTTAAAAATAGCCTTCACAAGCTCGTTGCGGGGCTCCATCTGAACCTGGAGCTTGTGTCTTCTTCCTAGAGAGTCAACCAGATTGAACTTCCCTTGGATCGAAGGATGGTCGATTTTAGACACAGCAATGGACGAGTCTGTTATGATCCGATTCACGCCACTTTCCCTCGGCCGGCTCACGTAATTGGAAGATATGCCATATGTCTCGTATAACAAAAGGTTCTTTGGAATCTCAACTGGGACAGGGCTGGTCCACGGAGTCTGTAAGCATAACTCGGATTTACCTTTATCCCCAGTGCTTAGGGTCACAATTCGTAGTACATCTCCATCCATGATCTTGCAGGCATCACGTACACCGGGAAAGTGCTGGATGCCAGTTGCTTGTACCACTAGAGAGCGTTCCTCGGAGCTAGGTCTCTTTTTTGTCTTCTTAGAAAAGAGTGTTTCTTTTTTAGGATGCGCAACTTTGTCTGCCCTCAGGTTAACGACGGACATGGATTTTGCATCTGGGTCCACAACGCAAATGGCCAAAGTGGCCGAATTTCCATTAAGCTCACTCCCTGTTTCACATTGACACAAGGTAATGATCTTAAGGCGTCGGGACCACTTTGATTTAGTCGACGTTTGAAAGGTGCCAGAAAATCGAGACGAGAAGCTCTCAACCTTGGACAGCAATACCTCTTCAGGAAGACCTGACGCAGACTCCTTCAGGTCCATGTTCTCGAACCCTTCAAATAGGCTTTCGTCATTTAGTTCCTGTAGCAGTTTATCAACAGGGGCATCGACAAAACTGCTTGTGGTGCTATAGACGGAGCCATTCCCCGGTGGCAAAGATCCTCGTGGGTTGAAACCAAAACTGCCACGCGTGCTACTGGCACCTATCGACTGTCGCAGACCTCCATGAGGGACAGAGCTTGACTGGCTTCCCGTCGCAAGATCTGAAAATGCAAGCCTATCTGGACCGGCCGCAAGATCAGCTCTGGCGAGCAAAGAGCTCACTCTCCGCGAAGTTTTCAACGGCACTCCGATATCGCCGAAATCCTGTCCCAGTTTCGAGGCTAGGTCGTCTTCGTCTGCTTTGCCTTCGATCGAGTATTGGGACTGTGACAGCCCTGGTGTGCTCCAATCTTCGCCCCGGCCCCCCAAGCTCTCCCTAGTGATCGATGGGCGAGCTCCGGGTGTCGTCGTTCCGGGTGTCATCCCGAAGTGGGAGCTCCGTCTTTTTGACCGAGTGCCACCGGTTTCTCTTCTCTTCTTCTTAGATGGTTGAGTAGTTTCGTCCTCCCTGTATCGTGCAGTCCAGATTGTATACAGCCCTGTGTTGACATTGACCGTTATTACGATAATCAATGGGCCAGTAGCTAAGCTTCGACTCGAGGGAGCAAGTTCATCTCTCGGGGACACGTATACTATCTCATCTGCAGGATCCAGGGTATCAAACCCAGAGGGTCTACTGTTCAAGTTACTAGCCTGGAGCCAACGCGACGTCTGGTTGGTTACCACGAGTCCCATTTCGGAATGGGGATCCATGAGCGAGAACACCCTAGGAAGGTTTGGATGTTTAGGAGATTTCGGCTTTGGGCCAGTGTTTTGAACAGGGGATATTGTCAACGAAGGGCGCTTCACTTTGCCCGAGGGAACTTCCAGGGTTGTAGGCTGAGACGACATGAACGAATTGGGTGGAGCCATTGGGTAGAAACTGGACTCTTTGTTCATTTTATCCTCCTCCTGCACCTTCCTTTGAAACAGCAGGCCTCGGGGTGTTGCGAAAACCGACTCAACCTCGAATGGCAGAGGAACGACATGGCTGGTGCCCGTTAGGAAGAATATGTGGGCCTGCGACTTCAGCACCACCACCAACGCTCGAGACACCGTGTTGCCTTTTTCATCGGTATGGTTATCTTGGCCGCCTCGACCATTAACGCTTAAGGTCACACCCGAGGCGGCAACCTTTGACTCGCCCGGTGACCGTGAATCGCGGCCAGGGTCGTTGCTTGCCCCGGACTTTCCTCTTCCTACCCCCGCACATTGCCGGGGTTTATCGCCGGACCTCTTGATTTTTCCAACGGAGAAACAGGCCAGCAAGGCATGTCTAATCTCCTCTTTCTCGCGATCTAGCCGAAAGACCCTCTTCACTACCCCCGCGCGAGACCAGACCACGCAGTTCTTCGTCCAAGCAAGCTCCTCCTCCACTGGGCCATCTGGGCCATCTTCAACACTTGTCGTCCATTCGTAAAGGTCCTCAGATGGATCGGGAGGGAGAAGCTTTTCCGCGACGAGGAAAGGTACGGCCGAGGGTTCGCGGAGGCCAAGGGAACGGACTGTAGCCATTGTCGGAGGAAGGCTTAAAGGCAATTATAGAATCTCTGGCACTGGAAGCCAGAAAATGCGCCCATGCCCATCGTCAATTCACGCAACGTATCCGTTCGAAGGGGGTGATGGTGCAGCGTATGTTTTGGTGAGATGGGATAGATGGGGATACTTGGTGGCGGGTGGACGCGCGAAACGCGGCGGGAGCTTTGGATCAGCTGCTTTTTCTTTTCCCTCCGCAAGTCAGTCGCTTCTCCCTCAAAACAACTTCCTATGCTCACCCAGCCCTCAGTCTGCCACCGTTTACCTTCCACCGGACTACAACACAACGCTGTTAACACGGATCGGCGACTTTCTCTTACACAATTGACGTTTCTTATTTTTCTCTGGGGCCTACGCCGTGGGTGAACTGTGGTTCTCCCCCTTCGATTTTTCCCCCGGTGCTCAGCAAAGAACGACCTAGCGCCATCATCTCTTCCAATGCCTTCCTTTCCATCTAGGCCTTTGGTCCGTCCCAGGGACAATGGCCTCCAGCTAAGGTTTGGATTTTCAGCATACTCTATGGTGGTTTTTGCAACACTAACAGGGAATCATTTCCACCAGCCATCAACTACCTCACCGTGTTTACGCCGCTAAGGGCTACCCCATTCTCGCGCCGAATGGGTCCTCGGTCATAGTGTATGGCTACGAGAATGGTTTGAAAGTCATTTGGAGGGGAGGGAAAGCGTTCGGCACGCCGAAACAGCCCGTCGAGAACCACAAACCGCAGCAAGTGAACGGTACCACTGACGATGCGATCATGATTATTGACTCCGACGAGGAAGACGTTACCGAGCCTCCCAAACATGAAGTTCCAGCTTTCGAATTCGAGGATGAAGAACCAGAAGTCGACCCTGCCCACCCGTATGAGGGTGTCTTGCGTGAAATCGATATCCCCCTAGCAAGCAGAGTTCTTGGGTTGGCTGTGCCTCGCATTGCCCCTGAGGCTGCGCGCTCGTCACTCGATCCTTTCCCTCCAGTCTTGAAAAATATGATCGTCATCTCCGCCGTCTGTGCAGACTATTCCACTCGGATTGTGGCCTTGCCTTTGGCCCCTCCCCATCCCACAACTGATGTCGCCTCGTGGGTTCAGACGCTCTCGATCAGCGGAGGTGTATCGCATCAAGACATTCCCAGGGGCGTGAGCATCACTTTCACATACCAGGAAAGCGCGCAGACCGAGGAACAGCCCAGGACTCGGAGCCGTGCCGCATCTCAATCCAAAGAAGCGGGAAGATGGGATCTTCTTGTAGCGACCCATTCCGCTGAATCGTCCGGTCTGCTTATATTACATCGCATCCACATTGCGGAAGAAGCAGGAGCTTACCGGTTCTGTGATGATGGAATCGAGACGAAGCGTCGATACCTTCCGACCCCGGCCAAGAGCATCTCGTTCAACCCTTCCCCTTTCCCTTCCTCGCGACACTCAACATTGCTTGTCGCATTCCACAGTGGGAGTGTGAAGATATATTCCTGCTTTTCGACGAAACCTTCCAGGGCCTCGCGAAGGTCATCTGGCCGTCACAGTGACTTTGAAACTTCCGAAACGGAAGGCAAGTGGCTTATCACTCTCCACCCTGGATTTGATCAGACCATCGCGCAACGCAAAACGATCATCCATGCGGAATGGGTGCTTGGGGGACGTGCTGTGATGGTACTCATGGCCGATGGCGAATGGGGAGTGTGGGATATCGAAGGAGCCGGTCCTGGGACCACCAAGGGGCCTCTTCAGCGCCAATCCAGCGTACAAGGGGTAACTGGTGGCTCGTTAACTGCTTTCTCGGTCAGCGGTCGTATTCTGAGCCCGCTACCCCGGGGGAGTCGAGTTGACGCAGACGGCTCTTTCGAACAGCGGCCAAAATTTGCGCCGTTGACTCCGTCCACTAAACGCGTGCGGGAAGATACATTATTGAAGGGCGCCACACTCGGTTCGATCAACCCGTCGCTATGCGGCGAGATCTCTGTTCATCAAACCAATTCTTATCACGATCCTCTTCCTGACGAGTCAATCCTCCTGCGTCATGGCAACCAAGCCGCGGCAATTCCGAGTCTTCTAGCGCTGTGGCGCAATGCCGTCAAAACTACAGGTACATTTGATGCGTCCAACCGCTGCCGAGTCTCCGTCATTCAAGACATTGCGTTGATGGGTGAACATCTAAAGGGAATTGGCCATTTCCCCGCTGCTTCCCGCCATCAGCGTGAAGCTGAGGACGACAGCTTCGACATCCTCGTTACCGCTGAACATCGGATCATGATTCTTGCTCCAAAGTTGAGAGAGCCTGAACCGGCTCCCATTTCTCGGCTGTCAACCAGCCACACACCAACCACGGAAACCGACCAGGTCATGCTTCGACGAGGCGAACTTGACGTGGAAGGAATGGATCGACTTCTAAACGGCATGGCAGGGGCCAATCGGTCTTTGCGGATAGCAAGTCCGACCAAGCGGCCACGGATCTTTTCATAGGACTTTGATCCCTTTCACACCATCGGCTTGTTCAGTTTCAAGCTTCCTGCGCATGTACATGGGCTTATGGGCATTGCTTGAGATTCGACAGGAGCCGAATTTCTTACATGTGCTCAGATGGCCCTCAATAAACCTGGAGATAAATCATCCGATGAACTACTTACTGCATTTAGGCAAGGGTTCATGATGTAGAACAAACCAAGGAAAACCTGCTTGATCACGGTGATCCAAAGATACCCAAATTTACAAAGCTTTTAAGCTTCTTGCCGCTCTTTACTCATCATCCCTCTTTAGTTTCTTCACATTCGCGCTGCAAGGTGGAGCGCAAGGCGAGGACCATGCCTTGAAATCCTTTCCTCTGGAAGGGATAAGCTCTGTATCGGCTGCGATATATCAATTGGGCCTTAGGCCTTTTCCCATCAGAGCCAGTTCGCTGGACCTTGTTGAACTACATGGCGGTTTATCCCGTCAGCCCTTCTAGCATGACATTGGATCACCTGTCTGTTTTGTCCCTTTAGGCTGTCATTGATCAGTCCGCGCCTCGGCGGGATATATCATGTTAACCCTGTGTTCAACTGCAGGGAGCCCATGATTTATTCCTGGACGATGTCTACATCAATTGCCAGTGTTGAGGGACTGGACAGCAGCCAATTTAGAGCTAAAGGGGGTATGGACATCAAGGGTGAAGGGGAACATAAAGCAGAGTAGATGAGTAGTAACCCATGATCCAGTGGTAGATATCATATGTCTCAACCTCGGCCGTACTGCGGAGGTACCCACCAAGTGTCTACTCTGTACTCGTTTGAAAGGTTCTTTCGTGTTTTTCATCCCTTTTCTATAAGGTAGGCAGTGTGGCTCTAGAAATATGTACACCCGATTGAACCGCATAGCACACATCCCCCATTGCACTCCCAGACTTCTATCCCATTTATAAAGAGTCGCGTCAGAGAACATGAGAAATGAATGGTACACAAATAAGAAAGGATCCGCAGTCATCCATCCCAGCGCAACCCAGAAGAACTATGGAACATTGAACAGGGCCGAAGGAATAAATCGAAAAAAGAGAGAAAAAAAAAGGGGGGGGGAGGACGTAGAGGGGAAACGTAGACACAAACTGGCACAGGTACGTTGGTACACATAGAACAATAGTAGTGATACATAGACGTCGTTCGAGGCGAACAGTGGAGAGAGAGAGGAGAGAGGTTTCTCGCTCAGGAAATATCCTGCCGGCCCGTTTCCAATCGTGGAATCAAATAATGTCGGGTTTATTTCCGCCGGTTCATTGTCTTCTCGCACATCTGCATGAGACCCGCCTTCGCTTCGCTGTCGGGGAATCCGCTGATGGCAGCTACCGCCTTGTCGGCATACTCCTGGGCCAAGGCACGGGTCTTTCCCACGCCGTCGCTCTGATAGACAAGCTCGCGAGCCTAGAAGACGAATTCGATCTGATTAGTCTCGCACAATTGCAGATGTTGACATCACGGTCACACCGTCTTGGTAAAACCTACCCGTTGCACGTCGCCCTCCCTAGCGAACTTGCGGCCAACCATCGATCCCAGCTCGGGGTTCTCTTTCCAGGCAAACAGAAGTGGTGCGGTTGCAAGACCCAGCTCTAGATCTGCGCCGGCAGGCTTGCCCAATTCGACATCGCTGATCGAGTAATCCAGCATGTCGTCCACAAGCTGGAAGGCCAGGCCCAGGTTCCGCCCGTATAAATATGCGGACTCGACCACCTCGGGCGATCCGTCACCGAGCAGGGCAGCTGCACGGCATGACTTGCTGATCAAGCTAGCTGTCTTCAAGTATGTCTTCTGCAGATAGTATGAAATGGTTTCGTCGGTGAAAACGGGGTGTTTCTCGTCGGCGGCCGTGTTCTTCAGTTGCATGAACTCTCCCTCGACCAGGTTGGCGATAACGCTGGCAAGCAACTCCGTGACCTCGGGGTCTCGCAGGCGCGCCAGAGCGACGGAGGCCCGGCCCAAGAGAAAATCGCCGGCCAGCACCGCCATCTTGTTTCCGAACTGCAGGTTAGCGGAACTGGAGGACCGGCGAGTGACCGCATTGTCAATGACATCGTCATGAAGTAGCGATGCAGTATGAATCAGTTCGGTAATTTCGGCCAGCCGTCGCTGAGTGGGCAGAATGTTCTCGTCGCCGGCGAAATCGTATTGACCTTCGGTAGACGACGCAAGGAGGTTGAGATCGGGATTCGTGTCGGCGAGCACGGCGGAAGAGCTAATGGGTTCATTCACGGTATGAGGAGACGCCGACTTCGCCCGGCCATTCCGAGGAGTCAACGCCGTCGCCTGGGACATCAGCAGCACCAGCATGGGGCGCATGTGCTTCCCTTCGCTCTTGGTATAGTATTTTGCCACCTTGTCGAGGGTGGGGTGACCAGATCCCAGCAATTGGCGAATGTTTTTGCTCAAAAATTTGAGTTCCTTGCCCACAATTCTTAACGGGTCGACTGAGATGCCCGGCGGCGCCTTGGGTAAACCCTTGAAGATCGTCTGCGCCGCGGAGACTGCGGCCCCAAACGGCGAGGCCGATTTCCGGCGTGTAGGGTGATACTTGCGAGTTTGGACGTTGATTTGGCTGGAGAAGAGGTCATTGCGGAGGCATTGCCAGCAAACTAATGTCGAGGGCGGGACTCGTGCTGCAAGCACCAGCCCGGAGGCCGACACGGCTCGAGCTTTCATATTCCACCAATGGACGGATTGAAGGGGTTTCAATGGATTAGAAAGACATAAGAACGAGAGATAAAACAGATATATAATACAGAGGTACAGAAATAGAGCAAAAAGTGAATGACGGCCGAATGCAGGAAGGTTCGGGGAGGATGGCGGAAGTGAGAAGCCGCAAATTATCGACGGCCAAAGAATTTCGACGGAGGCCGACTCGGGCCGGAACGGGCGCTCCCTCCACTCGGACTCTCTGCAGGCCATTTTTTTCTACTCCTTCCCCCCCAATGTTGTCACTCGATATTTGGAACTCTGATTTATACAAGACATAACGAAATTCATGGATCCTTGTCTAATATATCCTCGACATTACAGGAAATTCAGGATCAGACGCCCACCAAGACAGAAGCCGACAAGCTGGACGGATGCATCCACAAGCCGATCCCGTCCTTTAACATCCAAGGGAGAATGAACCCGGTATTTGCTTTATATGGGGAGGAAAGAAATGCAAGGCCACTACTGGCAAGCTCAAATCCTGCCTATCCCCTCCTCAAAGTACACACACCGAACGACAATAGAAGCAATTGCAGATAACGCACACATACACGATATAAGTTCCCATCCTCAACCTGTAACTCGAAGAGAGGCGGCAGGATCCAGGTTGTTATATGATTATAGCGATCTTCGTACCGATTAGATGGCATCGAAATCACCTCCAGCGTCCTCGTCATCCATGTCCCCCTCCTGGATCTCCTTTGCCAGCTCCCGCTCCCGTTCCCGGGCCTCCTGAGCGCTCTTCAGCTCGAGACGGTGCTGGTTCATGGGGAACCTCATGGCCTGTTGGTGGGGGATAGGAGGGAATCAGTCAGCAAGTATTCGGACGTCGAGAACGGGGCCCGGTAGAAAGGGCATCTTGAAATGCCTTTGAATGAACGTACCTTGACATTTTCATCGTGAAGAGCCAAGCAAGCTCGGATACGCTCATGGAATACCTCGCCGGGCTCCCTAGTTGCGTAGATATCACCGATATCCTTGCTCTTCATGAAACCTCGCTCGTGGTCCAGACTGGCCTCAATTACACCGTCTCGAATGGCCTTAGCGACGATGTACTCTGCCGATTCTTCGCTGTCCAGCCCCAGGCGGAGACAGATGTCCCGTAGAGAAATACGCGAATACGACAGCGACATCATACGGATACCGGTCTTGATCACGTTTTGTCGCAGACGCAGGATGAGCGTATAGGTGCCATCCTTCCGGAACGTTGCGCTGTGCGTGCTGACGATGTTCAAAAACCCATCGAGGTCACCTACGCTGACGGCCTGCACAAGTAGGAAGTAAGGGTGCATGGCGCGCTCGAGGGCGGCCTGGCGGAAGATGGATCGATCGGGAATGTCTCCCATGAGAAGCTCGACCACCACCAGCAGCTTGTGAGAGGCTTGGTAAAAACCACGGGCACTGTGACTCGACGGCGACTTCCGGGTGGCACCGATCAAGTGTCCGTGGGCATCGGTGTACTGCAGCTGGATAGCACGGATGCGACCCAGATAATACAAGTACCGGGCAATCTGGTTGTTGGATGCAGCGGTGGGGAAGCGGTTATGAGAGATGAGCAAGTCGGCCTGGGAGATGTGAGATGTCGACAGGTAGTTACGCAGCAGCAACGTCATCACGGTAGCCTGGGTGTCGACGTCCTTGCGAAGCACGGCCGTCCTCAGCGCCCCGAGCAGCGGCTGGCGGATTGACGTGACCGTTGCGGCAGGAGACGGGGGAAGTGGTGCAATCTGCTCAAAGAAGAGAGAGTAGTAGAAGTACACGCGAGCGGCCAAGGAGTCGAGGGTGCGGCGGTTGAGGATCCGCAGACGCTCGATCAGGTTCGCAGAGAACTGGGCGCCCTTGTTCATCTCCTTCCTATCGTATAGGTAGATCTGAACCAGTATGGAGAGATACGTGTCAATCTCGGGCAAGATCTCTTTGGGAGTTGACTTGGTCTTCTCCGACTCGACCTCCATCTTGGCGCTGTCCGACGATCCGTAGGCACCGGCTTGGTCAATGGCCTCGAGCAAAAGGGATGCCGTGGAGTGGGAGGAGGGATAGGTCTCGACGATGATTTCCGTCAACACATCGGGGGTGATGTGCTTGCGTATGGGCGATATCGACCGCAGAACACGCAGGGTAAATCGAGGGTCGAAATGGGAGACGGCACGCTCGAGGAGCGCGAAGTTGAACTTTATGTCTGCAGTCATTCAAGACGGGATTGTCATTAGCGCATTCCGCTTCTTTGCACCGCGCCCGGGAACAATCAAGGGGATGGGGCATAACCAACCTTGGAGGGTCTTGGTCTTGGGATCAACCTCGGATTCGGGTTTCTGGGACTCATCGCCCTCGGCACCCTCCATCGCGACGTCACCTTCCTGGTCCTGGCCTTTGTTGCCGGATAGCCTCGAACCCTTAGTGGGGGGCACTACAACAGTCATCTTCTCGTCACCTTTCCGATCCTTGCTGGCGTTGAATGAGGATGTAGGCCCACCTGCCGTATCCTCTCCCATCTCCACATCTTCAGAGCCATTCACGCCATTGTTCGTCGGATCGGAGCCGTTGGTTTGCGGCTGTTCTCGCTGCTCGCCCATGCCGGAATTGGAAGCACCGTTGTTCGACGAAGCAGCTTTGGACGACTTGGCCTTGTTGGCGGCGGCGCGGGTAAGCGCGGGCTTGTCCTTGTTGGAGCTTGAGCTCTGCGAGGTGGAGCGGCCCTTGTCACCGTTAGCAGACGAAGAGGTATCTGACTTGCTGTTCGATCTCAAGGAACGCCTCTCGGCCGGCATGTTTCCGATGGTATGTATGAAAGGGCTGTTCTTTTGGCTTCTTGTTCCCCAACTGCAGGCTCGGCTGAGCGATGAGGACCGCGGGTACTGGGAACAGGAAGAAGGGGGAGAGAATTGGAAAGAAGAGCAGAGGAAACACTCTCCGAAAAGAACTAAGAAAGCACAGTGGTAGCAGGGGAGAAGCACAGATGGGAGGTGAGGTGATGGGAACGATTGTCTGGGACGGTTGGGGGAGAAGACAAGGTGATGAGGTGGTGATGTGATGTCAAGGTTGTTTCGTTGGTTTGGGAATGAGAATGAGACGCAAGAGAACCAGCGCAGAGGAGCTTAGTCAGGGAGCGGCGAGTTCCAGCAGGAGCTTACCTCAGGTGAACGGGTCAGCTGCAGACTGGATGGAAAGCCGAGCGGGTCGGGCGAGAAGCAGAGGGCGAGCAGGCCGCGAGTGGTACAAGATACATACAACGGATTGAGGATTGAGGATTGGAAGGGAGCGGGTGAATCCTCTTTGCACAAGCCTTGCTTGGTTGTAGAAGGCGAGAAGGAAAGCGAGAGTCGCCGACGCCGCGAGAAAGTCGTGGATCCCCGGTATGCCTGAGGCTCTTTTAGTGCCTGAGGCTGCCAGGCTTGGCGTTGTTTACCCTTGGTCTTTCTTTGCCTACTCTTTCCTCGTCTCGACTCTCCCGCCAGTCCTGCAGTCCTGCAGTCCTGCCAGTCCCTCGCCATGTCGCTTCTAGACAGCCATATCGAGCAGATCGCCCTCTCCTCTAATGCCATTGCCGACCTCCCGTCAGTATCCCCGTCTTGCCGTATTGATATCCGGTCATGCTAATGCTGAGACAGCTTCCCCCCGCCTCGCATCTTCACCAACGCTCTGCTAGGATCCCATGATATCACCGCCCTTATCCGCGACACGGAGGCTCATGAACGAGCTCTCTTTCAGACCGACCCTGCTGTGAAGTCCTCCAATCCTTCGCAGCGACGGACCACGCGGCGCGGAACCACGCTGCCCTCGGATGTGGAGGGGGAGTCTATGGCCAGTCGGATCTATTCGGCCAGGAATAATAGGAACCAGTCGGCCGTTGCCAGGGTCCTGGGCTCGGACATGATGGAGGAGATCAAACGATCAACCGGTACTTCCAGTCGAGGAACCCGTGGTGAAGTCAATCTCGACGTCCTACTCCGAGGCGCCGAGATACTTTGCGGTGTCTAGTAAGTCAACTCGTGGCTGGAGTCCTTCCAGGTTTCAAGTATTCTGATCGCTTCCTACAGTCCTGTGCCCGGCGCGCAAGAGAAGATTACTAGCCTCCGTTACCGCCATCAGTTGATAACAGACTCTATTCTTCAACTAGAAGAGCGCGTGGCCAAAAACGCGACTCAATTGGAGCAAATGAGCCACTCGTACGGAAACGAGTATGACGACTACGATGCTGCTGCCGTTGCACAACCGGAGGCGGCCGAGGTCACTGACGCCGATATCGAGCGCGAGATGGAGGAAATCAGAGAATTGGAAAGGAAGAAACGGGTCCTGGACAGCCGCGTCAATGGAATGGAGCGCGATTTGGGAGAGTTAATGGGGTGAAGCCTGACCCTGCGTCGTCAGCCATGGCATCATGGCGACGAAGTCGAAGTCGGAAATCAGGCGATGCCAGTACATTACTCGCAAACGCCAGCTCGCGCGCTGGGTTCGGTACTTAAAAGGCCACCCCGGCGCTCTGCCGCCGAGACTTTCCACGGCCGATGCTCTCTATGGAGCTTCGCAGCTGAGACTCGCCGCAAGGGAGCGACCGTTTTATCGCATCGAGTCCGAATCCAGTCCTTTGCTCGGTCAGCACACGCGTGTACGTGCCCGTGCTCCTGGCACTGGTGTGAAAAGAAAGAGCAAAAGCACTCAGCTGCACGACTCTACTGTCCTCACTTTTCTAGTGCTTGAGATTCGAGTAGTGTTCAGTCTTACCGGTACGGAGTAGGGTTTTTATGGATGGTGGATCCTGTGCCTTGTCAGGATCTATGCAAATGACTAGCTAGTAACACTTGATTTCGTTGGGATACAGACAATGATTAGTAGTGGTTTTTCGCAGTACTCTGCAATGTAGCAGATATTAACCTGGGAGACCCTCGAAGGGTTGATTATTCACCTTGACCTCAACACTGGAGCATAGAGTATAGACCGGAGGAGGCGGGTGCCTGGATGCCTGATGCCAAGGCTGCGGCTCGTCTTCCTCCCCTCCCGCCGTCGCTTTCATCCGCGTCGCTCGTCTTTCTCCTTCTCGTCGGGGACAAGCGGTGCGCTATATAGTCGTGCGTCCTTCGTTTGTTTGGCCTCACTTTACTATTGCCACGCTCTAACGCTCTACCTGTCGAGCTGCCCTAGCCGGAACCGAACGCTAACAGTCTCCTCGTCCCCTCCCCGTTGAGTTACCTTGCTTGCCTTTGCCGTCTTCCTATTAGCCCGTCATCCGACCGTCATTCGCGGAGCAAACTCGACTATCTGCATCATTCCGACGACAAGAGAGGGGGAAATGGAGGGCAATCAAATTGCCGCACCGGCGCCGCAGCCTATGGTTCCACAGCACTCGAACCTGATTCGCACCGACCAGGTCCAGAAGCTGCCCCATCTCAACGAGCAACAGAAGACCCAGCACACGCAATTGGTGCGCAACTTCTGGGAGGTGCTGAATAGCCGTGATCCAAAGAGCTCCGAGTACCAGCATGCACATACCCGTCTGACTCAGATCTCCCAGAATCTGATGAAAGGCATGCGAGCCTTTCAACAGCAGAGTCGCCAATTACATGCACAGCAGCAACTTCAGCAGTCAGCGCAAGGCCAGCCGGTTGCTCGCGCGCAGTCGGTCAACCCTCAGACGTTTGGCCAGCTTCTGCCCCAGATTCAGCAGAAAGTCAACAGTTTGCACTTCTTCCTCCCTCCGAATATCAGCCACGAGCAGGCGCAGACCTGGCTTCCCGAGGCGAAATTACGATACGGGATCGCGCTTCAGAAACAGGAGATTGGACGGGCACGAGCAAACGATTTACGCCAGCAGTTTACCCAGCGACAGGCATCTGGAAACCTCTCACAGGAGGATCTGCAAGACTTCAAGGCTCGACAGGTGTCGGCGGAGAAACTGTATCGGGAGGGCGGGGACTTCCTGACCAAGTTCAAGGAGCAGCAGGAGAATTTCAAGGCGCAGGCCCAGAGAACGGGTGTGCAGAATACTTCCGGTCCTACGCCCGGGCCTCCTGCTGTGCAAGCTGCCGCACCCCCTGCAGGCCCTGCTGGTTCGGCAAATCCCCCTAATACCATGCATCCTGGGCAAACGCCCACGCCTGCGCCTCACACCATCACCTCTGCAGTGAGCGCCGCGCGGAATCAAGCCGGACAGGTGTCAATGTCTCCGTCCACCTCCCAGCAAGGCCAAACTCCTACCGGCCAGGTCCCAGGCGCTCCTATTACCCAGGGTGTCCCACCTCAGCAACCCCCCCAGCAACCGCAGCCAGTGCCTGCTCAGTCACAGCAGGCAACCCCCGCATCGCAGGTCACATTCACCCAGGTGCCTAACCTGGACGGTTCTACGCCCACGCCTACTGCCACACAATCGATGGCCATGCAAGGTCCCCCGCGTCCTCTGTCCCAGCAAGCTGCGATGGCCCAGGCCGCTCAAAACTACTCAAACAACGGCAGCAGTACTCCTCCTAATGCCAATATGAACCAGCAGCAGCCCATGGTGCAAGCCGCAAACAATTCGCATGCTCATCCCCAAGGCTACATTCCTAACCGCTCTTCTGAAAACTCCGCCCGTAACATCAACATGGCTATTCCCAAGAATCTGAACGTTCCTACTCCCGAGCCAGTCACTATGGCCCCCTCTCGGCCGACGCTGTCTGGAGGTCCCAGCCACGGTGCGATGGGTATGATGGGCCAGCCTGCGATCCAGAAACACCCCGGCTATGTGCTCGAAGGTGAAGGCCAGCGCGTGCTCAGCAAGAAGATGCTTGATATCTTGGTCCGTCAAGTCACTGGAGGGGGTGCAGGCGAGGGGCTCACCCCAGATGCTGAAGAGGTAAACCACGGTTTTGTTTTCATGCCATTTATACAATAAGCTAATGTACATCTATCTAGTTCATCATCCAAATGGCCGATGATTTTGTCGACGACGTCATCACCGCTGCTTGCCGTCTTGCCAAACTTCGTCCCTCGTCCACCCTTGAGATGCGTGATATCCAACTCGTCCTCGAGCGTAACTACAACATGCGCATCTCCGGATTCTCCACTGATGACCTCCGCACTGTGAAGAAGCCTCAGCCCACTCAAGGCTGGACTCAAAAGATGTCTGCCATCCAAGCCGCCAAAGTCACGCAGGGCAAAGCGGAGTAAATTTTCTGTTGTTCCTTCTGTGTCAGTTTTTCTTTCTATTCCAGCTTATTTCGTGGGGACATTTTCAAATCAAGATACCAGTCCGTGATGGGTTTACGCTAGGGTGCAGGTTTTTTTTTTCCACTTATTGCTCATTCTATCCATGCCTTTTTTTTTTTCCACCCCCTTTTTGCTTCTTTATTCCACTTATTTCCTTGATAAGTTGATACTCTGTTTCGCAAACCCCCTTATCTAACCCTTCCAACCCCCAAATTGGACCAAGGAAAACTTGGCGTTGGCTGGCGTGTGTGTATCTTGTTTCTTATCCAACCTTTTATCCTACATGTTTCAAATTCAAATGATGGAGAGAGGTCTATCTGCGTGGGTATTTTGGCGTTCCTTCTATCTCTCCATCCATTGAGATTGTTACCGTTCCTTTCTTCATTGCTCTAATTTAATTCTCTATGAATGATCAATCTTGATCCTGAAAATAATGAATCCTATGCTGTTCTATCTATTTCTCTCTCTCTCATCCCTACCGTGGAGTAGATAGATACCTTTCTCATACAAAAAGCACTGATTGATTGATTGATTCCATTTCGGGAATTTACCATACCATACCAACCATTCCTTCCGTCTAGGATCCTATCCTATCCTATCCTATCGAGTATAGGGCGCGCGGGAGGGATAGAAAGGATGACGGGATGGTTCGTTGTGTATGCTATACTGTAGTTACTACTTACCTACACGGTACTGTGTTGGTTTACTTTATCATGCTACCTACTATTTGCTCTACCTTTTATTCGGCAGTATACTGTACTTCGTAGGATGGGGTATACCAATAGGATAGGAGACTATTCTGGACAACCATCAGACGTTCTCATTTAAATACCTATTCTACATGCAAGGATGGACTTCTCTACATACAGCGACTGATGAGAAATAAACAAGCCATGGTATCAATTCTCTAGGACTTGCAGCGCTGAACTTCTTCTATCAATCAATCTTCTAAAAAAAAAAATAAAAAAAAAAAGAGACAAACAATCAAGAATCGAGGTAAACAATGAAACAACAATTATAACATGGACAATTAAGTCGCTCAAAGCTGCTCACAACAAACGATGCTTTCGCTTCTCCCATTCAAATTATACAACGGAGAATAGAACAACGGTAATTCAAAGTGATGGCAAACAATATCCGGTTAGACGGGGTGAATAATTCAAAAACCAAGAGGTAAGGAAATCGAATATAAAAAGAGACGCAGAAAGAGAGCGGATGGAAGCAAAAGAAAGTATAATCAGTGAGAGAAGAGAGTGGAATGCGGTCGACGCATCGGCCGCTGATATCGTAGAAACTTGAAGACAGATAAGGAAATGATGGAGGTGGTGTATGGAGTACAAGCAGAAAGGGCTGCGAAGAATTTCACGATGCCACTATGGTAAAGAGAGATATCTGAACAGTCAAGGAATACAGATCCCTTGAATGCTAAGTGAAAATGGCCTTTATAAAGGCGCAAAGCGAAGGGATGGACAGAAAAGGAAATATAAACGAGTTCCCGAAGGTCCTCTTCAAAAGATAGTACACAGATCAAGTACTGCTTGCCAGGTTGTATAAAAGGATGGCCGGAGAGAGAAAGGTGTTTGATGGACAGTGTGACGTTTGACCAAGACGAATTCAAAACCAAAGCTGAGAGGGATATCAAGTGGACAGGAATAGATGCCGAGATAGGGCGGTAGATACGCCCTGGAGAGGAAAGGAAATAACAAGAAACTCACATCAATCGTGGTAACATCAACACTATCACAAGAGTGGTTTCCGAAAGAAACAAGAGGGGAAGATGCATTGTAGAATTAGGAAGCCAAGAATGAGAGGCACCAAAAAAAAGTGCCAAGTTAAGCAAGCAAAGCATGACCGGGCACGGAGAGTGGGTATCATGAAAATCGACCGATTCACCATCTTGAGACCGGGAAGATCGACGGCCTGGGCATTGGAGGAGTACTTTTAAAACACCGCCTTTCCTTTACCGCCAAGTCCAAAGGCGTGATGGTGATGGTGATGATTGGGCAGCGGCGGGAGATCTTTCTCTGGAGGCGGCGGGCCTTGTCGGCTGTGTTGACTTTGATCTCCAACGCTGCTGGCCTCGCCGGCCTCGTCCACAATTGGCAGTGTTGACGCAGGAACGCTGCCGTCGGGGTCTGCTGGATCCCGCACAGTTGACAACGTTCGAGGGTTAGCTATTAGCACATCTTTAGCCGCCTCTTTTTCAGCCGCCTGCATTGTCCTTTCGACGGAAGACGAACGTTGTTCGGATACCCGAGACTCCCGGTGTCGCTCAGCCTCCTCCTTCGACATCGTGATACCCTTGATAAACTGTATGAACCGATCTCCATAGCCCTCTGGGGGTACGGGTGATATTTGAGTCCGATCGTTAGAAAGGCCCTTAAAGAAGTGTTCCATCTTTTTCACAGTTCCATACTACAACAGCAGAGGATTAGCAATTGAGGCCCGATAAAAGGCCAGGGCTAAAAGAAAACTCACATGTGTCAGACAGTCAATTATTCCAAGATAGTATATCTCCTCTCCGGGCTGGCCGTTCTCGTGGGTTGCCCGGAATCCGCCATCGTCGGAATAGAACACATGAAACTTGCGTTCGTCAAGGATCTCCTCCGGCATTTTCGCAGTGGCCCGGTCGAGGGGCACCGGGCGTTCTCGTTTAAGGGATAACCGTAACTCCCGCGCCTTGCGTTCACTCTCCAGCTTGGAAGGTGTTCGCATCAGCATGTTGGGGGCTGCCTCGTCTTCACGATCACCTCCGGGCGAAAAGACTTGCAGGGTCTTGTCACGAAGCTTTTCCTCGTTTCCGCGTTCGACATCGTGGATTCCCACCAAGAGAGAATAATCCATGATCTTGAGCTTTTTCAGTAATTCCACATCTCTCTGGAGTTGCGCCAGGAAGAACTCTCGTTTGGACGGGCCGCACTGAAGCTGTCGGTTTCTTCGAACCCAGTTCAAGTCCTTCAGAGTCGCTCTGGGGTTCTTCTCTAGGTCGTCTTCACGCAGATCACGGCCTATCGTAGATCCTTTCAAATCAAACGTTTGGTGGATATCCCGATGGGGTGGGAAGAGGTTGTTCATAACGACGAAATGGATCTTCCGACCATAGGCCATTTTGACGCGGTGGAGGCCGTAGAATTGGGAAATGAGTGTGTTCGGGTTCTGCTCAACGTGCTTATAGTACTCCGGAAGAATTTTGCGTAACAACTTGTGTTCCGAGTGGTGAATCGTCTTGATGATGTACTTGTAATCACGCGAAAAATAAAAGAAACTTCCACTTTTGCCAGGAGAGCCCAGTTCCGAAAGAATATATTTGCTGGTCAGGGACATCAAATAGTCGGCAGGATCGATGCGGAATTTATTGCGCAAACTTCGGAAAACCCAGGGCGCATAATCCTTGAATTTGAAGTCGTACTTGGCGGACGGCGTCAACTCATTGCCGGTTCTGTTTCAGCAACCACGATCAGTACAACCACAGAGAGCAATTCAGGGCGCGCGCGGGGGGGGGGGGG
>NGZO01000007.1:1494938-1528305 GCA_002215965.1 Aspergillus persii | reverse complement strand
CCCGGTCTCCTCTTTTTTTTTTTTTTTCTTTCTTTTCTTTGCTTTGCTTTTCTTTTCTGTTTGCCTGCGTTCGGATTCAATGGACTTCCCATCTGTCTTTCTCGGTCCCCTCTTGCTGGCCCCCGTTGCAATGAGTTCCCTCGTCTTCGCGTGCTGCTTTTCCCTTCCCTCCATGTCATGACGGTCATGACGGTCTTTGGGGTCTTCCCCTTTTCTGCTAGAAAGAATTCAATTCAGATAAGATCCTGGTCTATGCGCATTCCGGACAGTTTCCCTCCGCTTGGATTGGGTTTGATTATTATTATGATTATGCCCTCCTTTCATTGCGTTCCTTTCGCTTTCTTCTCACGATGATCGCGTTGTCGTGACCGTCGCATACCCAATCCATCTCTCGACGCGCCCTTCCCAGAATTACCCTTCTGGTATCCTCGAAAGGAACTAAATCTGTCTGAATACATTACTGTCAGCGACGCTACCCTCCATCGACAATACCAGTCGGTGGGTGGTTTCAGCTCGTTTCTGGCTTGACTACGGATTCTCGAGCGTGGCTGGGGGCTGCCGTTCGATCAAGCTCATGACCTCCTCACAGCTTGCGCAACAGCTGTTGGAACATGGCAAGCTGGATCCAGCCCTTGAGCGGTCCCTTGCATCGGCCGTCGGACCACGAGCCCTCTGGATGAGGGTCTGTAGAGCGTAGAGAGAGAGAGAGAGAGAGAGAGAGAGAGAGGGTCGAACGGTGCAGGGTTTCACCCGACCTCGTGCCCAAACCCAACGGTCACGGGGTGCAATGATGTTATACGTTTTTCTTTGGCGGCCTCCAACGGCGTGGCTCCAAACCTTGACGGGAGATCGGTCGCCTCCTCTATTGGCTTGGACGCCTGCGTTATAGATCACGAACCATGGGTGGCCCTGTTCATTCCTTCCATCACCTGCGAGAGATCCTCGGTCTGCGGGAGCAAGACACGAGACAATGGAACTGTAGATCAAGAACCGAAGGACACGGGGTGCTACGACTGCTATCTGATCTATTAATATGAATTAATATCTAGTCTTAAAACTGCCCCATGGGTTCCAACGGTCGAGTGTCTCCGTGATCTCCTTCAGCCCTCGTTCGGCCCATCCGCTTCGCTTCTTGGCTCGGGGTCCCGATCTTGAAGCATCAAGCATCGCCACGGGCTCGTCGCATGCTCTCTCCGCCAGGAAAATGTGTCTTAATTTGATTGCAGAGGGGACATCGGTCGGTCGATGCCGATCAGACACCCAGGATGCCGGATCAAGACACCTTGAGCCCAGGATCATATCCACCTGGTTCAGAGCCATCTTCCGCCGATGATTGGTGATCTAGCTCTCGGTCTTGACGGCTGATCTATCCACCAACCCAGTGGCTACGGGGTCCATGTTGACGGTAGAGGCTTTGTAATTCTATTTGCCTTGTCTGGAGTGGTTGTGAGGTGCAGTGCTCCCATCGTGGTCTGTGTGGGTTGGGGGGGGGGGTTGTTCCTCCATGGACGGCATGCGTGAGCCGAAGATATATAGATCCGGACCCTCTTCGACTGTGATCTGGCAGCGTAGACCCACGACATGATTATTCCATTTAATTAACCTAAAAAGCGCAAGCCACAGTAAATTTGTAATTTATATCAAGTCGAGAATGGTGCTATTACACAATAATCCCTAATGTTGTACTCCCTTGCGAGCAGACCCTATCATCGCCGGCTGACTGACCTGTAGCACAGGGAATCAGTGGATGCATGCCACGCACAATTCCCAGCGTGACAGCACAATCCCTTTCGAATACAGCAATAGAGACCTGAGAGGGGAGTCAAGCCACCAATGATTGGGCATGCCTCGAGTCCCGAGTCCCTCAGGATCACAGCCAATAATGGGTTTTGTGCCCAACCGATGCTTGAACTTCCCACGGTAGGTAAGGTAGATCATGCAGGAGGGCCCCCAAACAGACCCAAATTTACCTTCTCCACAGTGTTTCACTGGACAAAATCCTCTCGAAATGATTTCATTATTCGTACAGCAAAATCACTACGTACACCTAAACTAGGTACTCCGTACTCCGTAAAGGGTGGAAGCTTGCGCGGTTGCATTCCAATGGGGATCGCCCACGCCTTGATTGTCCGAAAGTGTTGTCAATCAATCCCGACCCCAGTAGTTCCTCTTTTCTTGATTTGGTTGGATGTTGCTTCATGTTTTCGTTCTCTCGGTTAATATGATTCTGACCCTGAAATGTCTTGGATCTGCCGTGTTCGTTCCTCCCAGTTCGTACGTCGTAGGCGCCTACCCTGCACCGCGAGGCCTGGCCTTGGCCTCCTTCTTGGCCTTCGCCTCGTCCTTCTTGCGCTTCTTCTGCTCCTGTAGTTTCTCGTCGTGTTTGCGCTTAAGCGTCGCCTTCTCCTCGTCGGTCCGAGCCATTGGCTTGAAAAAGCCCTCCAAACGGGATTGTTGGGCCGACTTGAGGTTCTTCTGCAGCCGCGCTGCCCCATTCCGTACGCGGTCCTCGTTGAACCCCTTGTCTTTCACCAGGAACTCGACCAGTCCATCCACGTCGGGCGCATCCCACTTGAAGTCGCAGTCGGGATGGCTGGCGTCCCGAACGTCGGGGTTGATGAAAAGCTCCCGGGCGTCCTGGTACGGCCAGTCCTCGGGAATGACGTATTTCTTCTTGGGGTCGCTTTCGATAGCCTCCACCACCTTTTCTAGGCTTCCGTGCTCTCGGATCAGTTTCAGCGCCGTGTTGGGGCCCACCTTGGGAATCGGTTCGAGGTAGTCGCATCCCAGTAGGATACACAGATCGATAAACTGCTCTCCGGGTTAGTCAAGGCTTTGCATCGCTCGCTGGACAGACGCCTACCTGACTGCGATCCATACCGAGGCCCTCCAGCGCCCGGTTCAAATGGATTTCCTGGATGGGCTCCTTCCGCTGTTCACTGAATGTAAGATGCCGTAGAAGTATGGGGGCCTCGAAGCAAAGTGTGTCCATATCCTCCGACGCGGCAGCGTAGACCTTCCCTGCCCGAGCGAGAACGGCGCACTGCGCCTCTGCCTCCGTCGGGGCATCGATGTAGGGGATACCCATCAGCTTAATGAGCTTCTTGCACTCCGCGTTATGCTCCCTCGTGACGCGCACGGTCCGGCGCGAAAACTTCTCGACATCCTCCGCCGTGCCCGTCTCCTTAGCCTCCTCGTGCGCTTCCGTGGCCTCGCTCTTCCGGGCGGTACGCTTGGCCAGTTCGCCGGATTTTAGCTTCGGCGGGGCGCCATCAAACACATATAGGGGCTTGATGCCGTTGTCCACCATTCGCAGAGTGCGGTAGAACATACCCATCAAATGCGACGTCGTCTCGCCCGTGTCGCTCATGAGCTGCTGGCCTTCCGATCGGACGGCGATAAGGAAACTGTAAATGCTCATCGAGCTATATTATGTGTTAGTGTTAGCAATTGTCAGACGTTTCAGATTCGAACTACGCACGCATCCTAAGTCCCAATGGACACTTGTTAGCTGCGGTTGCTGCTTGCAATCGGGCATCAATCACGTTTGTGTGGCTACTGGAGGAATCACATACAATGGCGACCTTCCGGCCGAAATGGTTTTTTATATCCCCCGACTTGATCGCATCGGGGGCGTTCTCCGAAATGACCTGGTATAATTCTAAGAGCGATCAGCATGAACTACACGCGTCAACGGACCAATGGGCCGGGAGGGGAGTCCAACTTACGTTTGATACCCATTGCGAAGACCTCTCTCTCACTTCCAGGGATAGAAAAAAAGAGTCAAAATCGAGAGAGCTCGAGTGCTTATTGCCCCAGACTTGAGCGCGATGCCAGGTAGAAGCGTGGGCAGCTTCGAGGCAGTCGCGAAGACGCGACTTGCGCGCCACCAGCCATTAAACCGTCTTGGGACTAGCGCCCGCACCGCTGGATCACGTGCCCCCGCGTTTGCTCGGGGAAACGACGGACTCAAGTTGGACTCAAGTTGGACTAGCCTCGCAAACGGGACTGGTCGACGGAGTTGAAAGGTCCCCAACGGTGCCAACAACTCGCCAGGCCTGGGCGCTTTCGCTATGGATCTTCCCCTGCCACCCATGGCACTAGTAGTGCCTCTGCCAAATACTCCTCAGTTATCTAAGCAACCCCCCCCCCCCCCCGGATAACCATTTCCTCCCCTCTCCAACTCCCCGTAACCCCGCCTCATCGTTGCGGGCGTAGAGGGGGTAGGCCAGAACGATAATTTGATGCTTCTTGCACCGGCTCTGGCAATGAATCTGCTTGCATCATGAAGCGAAGTCGCCCTCCCCATTTTGACGCCAATGACGATGCGTCGTCCAACTCCTCCCCTCAGGGTGCTTCGGCACTCCCTCCCCTAAGGGCCGACTCACAGCAGAGCATCGGCCATATCCCCAAAATCAGCCGAAAAATCAAGGCCTGCTCGGAGTGTAAGCGGCATAAGGTGAAATGCGATCTGAAGGCAGGAGAGTCGACCTGCCACCGGTGTCGGCGTATGGGTCTAGATTGCGTCGTCAACAAGAGTCTACAAACCCTGCTAGATGACGAAGCAGAGTAATTTACTACCCCTTCGAGATACGCCCTACATGGGCTGGAAATGGGATGAACCTGACTGTTTCTGTTTTTCGCAGGTGGAAAACAACCATAGAGCTCGCCATGGCCGACCTGTTAAACAAGGCCGAATTACCAAACCTCTCGTACTACCAAGCAGCGGGTAGGTCGACCGAGTCACCCCCTAAGAAGATAGATCGAAAGCCATCGATGGTTTCCACAGACGATGCCGGGGTCACGATTGGACACGATCGGAGAACCAACTCAGTCGATATCAATGCCGGCGCAGCGGCAGAGGGACCCGACTCGGGCCCTCGGTCCTTTCAGCAAGAGTCGCAGTTTGCTCTCGACCGGGAGGAAAATGGCGTCTCTTCGTTGGTCAATGCACCAATGAGGAGCCTATACGAAGTGACACAGTTGAGCGAGATCCAGACAAACACCCCTAAGCGGCAATACGATCCGGACAGGGCACTGATCACGGATATCATTTCCCGTGGCCTGGTGGGGATAGAAGAGGCGCAGGAGCTTTTCCTCTACTTTGACCGGGTGCTCAATCGATATCTATGGGACGGGATGGCGCTCGTGCATAAAGACCTGGCTGCTGTTCGCAACTCCTCCTCGATGCTTACGGCAGCCATCCTGACCGTCACGGCCCTCCATATCGAAGGCAAAGAGAGCACCTTCGACACCTGCTACCACGAATTCGCCCGGTTAGCATCGGCGTCGATGCTAGAACACCATACTTTGGATGATCTGCGTGCGCTATGCATCGGGGCGTTTTGGCTTGCGGATATCAGCTGGAAGTTGTCCGGTCACTGCGTACGGATAGCCACAGAACTTGGCCTCCACCAGTCTTATCGGAAAGCCACGCAAGGATCTTCCAAGCATATAGAGCAGGCTAGGTTATGGTATCTTCTCTATGTAAGCACTGCTCCTTCCTATTGTGTCCTTCTGCTGCTAAACATCCCTCAGACACTGGAGCATCATTTTTCCATTGCCTACGGGCGCCCTCCCATCATCCATGAAGATCATAGTATTAAAAACCACAACGCCTTTACCTCATCCCCCACAACTACACAAGCCGAGCTACGTCTACATAGTCAGGTGGATCTTTTCATTATCCTCACCCGGATATACGACGCTTTCGGCCCGGATGTCGACCTGGAGGTCCCCGAGAGCGAGTTCGACACCATTAATGAGTATGATGTCGACCTGGAGAAATGGAAATTTTCGTGGTTGCCTCGACTAGGTATGTCTACTCCACCGCCGTCGATGCCTTTTGCTTTCTTCGAATCGGCCTTCTAATGCGGTGAAACAGCCGGAAGTCAATACGTTGGTGCGTATCCTTATAAAGCCGTCTATCTGCACTATCATTTTTCTCGCCTGCAACTAAATTCCGTTGCTTTGCGCACCTACCATTCCTCGAACCCTGCCCGCACGATGTCCGAGGAGCGAAAGAAGCGTGCAAACTTGGCCATCGAATCGGCCACCAAGACGCTGCTGGTCGTTCTGGACGAACCAGACATCCAGACCGCGCTGATCGGCGTTCCGCTGTACCTCCACAGTATGATTACCTTTGCTGCCGTATTCCTGCTGAAAATCGCGGCAAAAGGCTGCTCGAACAACATTCCCGGTAGTCAAGGCCAACAAAACTCCATTGCATCAGCCGGCCTGCTCATCAACGTGGCCTACGTGCGCGCGCTAGTGGGGCGAGTCGTTGAGCTGATGGTGTCGTGCAGCGGCCGGGCGAGCGAGCGACACCTGAGCCATCACATAGCCCGTGGCCTGCGAAAAATGCTCACGGGACTGGAAGAGTGGGAGAAGCGGAATGCCTGTGGCCAACAGCCGAGTGGGCTGCGCCCGCATGAATATTCGTCCATGTTCAAGCCTATCATCATCCCGGGGGCCCAGCCACTGGGTGAAAAGGACACCATCCTTAACCACCCGCCTCCGCTTTTGGGTGTGGCCCCGCTGTCTGCTGAACGGGGGAATAGCTTTGGTCCCGGAGCCGTGGAGATGCAGGCGCAGACTGGTCTTTCGGAAGGCTCTCTAGATCCTATGATGCCTGATCTGTGGGGTTTCGACGAGGAATATTTCCCCACGGGGGTTTTCGATTTCCTGCAGTCCCAAATGCCTGCTTGAAGCCTACCTTCTTACTTACTACCCTCACTCGCGTCCCTGGTATTCATACAGCACTGTATCCTGAAAGGGTTAGGACTGGCTCACCTTCTGTCCAGATAGGGTCGGGGTCGCATTCGAGCACAGCGTTGCTTCTTCCCACCCCCATGGCTACATTAGCAGACCGATTGTAACATGGCGCATGCCGCTCTTGATAACTCCGGGATTTAAACAGAACCTTCGCATGTTGTGGCAATGCAATTAGCATGTTCTTCGAGGCGTTGTAGATATACATACACAGTCAAGACTCCGTCTTAGACCGTGGCAGACTGGCCGTACGTCTTCCGCGGGCCCCAAGGCGGACCGACCAACATTGCCGAGGCAGCGGGACTTCTTCCCTTCGGAAAATCGGCCAGCTTCTCCCCGCAATCCTCAACCATCATTGCTCCCTATACTTGGCTTGGGTGACGCAGGTCGTCTACTTAAAACCCTCCAGCTCCCTCGCATCATCTACGCCATTCCACTCGCTCGGAATATATTTACTATTTAGAACCCCCTCTTTCCCACACATTTTCAGTCCTTCTCTCGTATTATTTCAACCTCCCCCCCCCTGTCGCGCAACCATGCAACCATCCGTTGTCCGCGCAGCCTCGCGCCACCTCCAATCGGCAACCCGCCGCTGTCAGACTCCTGCGTCTGCCCGTGGATTCGCAACTGCGTTCAATTGGGAAGATCCCTTGGCGGCGTCGGAACTATACACAGCGGAGGAATTGGCCATTCAGGACACGGCCCGGCAATACTGCCAGGAACGCCTGCTTCCTCGAGTCCTTGGTGCGCACCATCTGTACTGTGCTTTGGCTTACCTGGAACGAGACGCTAACTTCGTTTTTTCTTCTTTTATCAAGATGCCTACCGCCACGAAAACTACGACCGCAAGATCTTGGAGGAGATGGGGGAATTGGGTCTACTGGGTGCCAGCATCGACGGGTATGGCTGCGCAGGGGCCAGCACCGTCGCCTCGGGGCTGATCACCAAGGAAGTCGAGCGCGTAGACTCAGGATATCGATCCGGCATGTCGGTGCAGAGCTCGCTGGCGATGACGGCCATCCATGACTTTGGGACGCAGGAGCTCAGGGACCGACTGCTCCCGGGGCTGGCCAAGGGCAAGCTGGCGGGCTGCTTTGGCCTGACCGAACCCAACCACGGCTCGGACCCCGGATCTATGGAGACGGTCGCACGAGAACACCCGACGAAGAAAGGCTACTATCTTCTGTCGGGCTCCAAGACCTGGATCACCAACTCCCCCATTTCGGACGTGCTGATCGTGTGGGCCAAGCTGGAAGGCAGGATCCGCGGATTCGTCGTGGAACGCGACCAGTGCCCCCCGGGCACCCTGCAAACGCCCGCCATCAAGAACAAGTCTGCCCTGCGGGCATCCATCACCGGCATGATCCAATTGGACGACTGCCCCGTGCCGAAAGAGAACATGTTCCCCGAGGTGCAGGGGCTGACGGGCCCGTTCACCTGTCTCAACAGCGCGCGGCTGGGCATCGCCTTCGGGGCAATGGGGGCGCTCGAGGACTGCCTCAGCCGGGCGCGCACCTACGCGCTCGAGCGGAAACAGTTCAAGGGCAACCCGCTGGCCAAGTACCAGCTGATCCAGAAGAAGCTGGCCGACGCCGCCACGGATGCAGCGTACGGGACGTTGGCGGCCACGCAGGTCGCACGACTCAAGGACGAGGGCAAATCGACGCCGGAGATGATCTCGATGGTCAAGCGTCAGAACTGCGACCGGGCGTTAGCAAATTCGCGCATGTACGTTTGCCCACCTCTCGAATTTCTCCGGGTTCCGGTTTCCCCGACTAATCATCATCAAACAGACTGCAGGAGGTGTTCGGCGGCAACGCAACGGCCGACGAATACGGCATTGCAAGGCACGTCGCGAATTTGTTTGTGGTGCAAACGTACGAGGGCCAGAGCGATATCCACGGTAAGTCTCCTTTCCCCCCCCCGGGAAGCTACCTACCTGCCCTCCCCTAGGTAGCATCCATGTCTAGTCGCCGGCTGATGATTGGACCAGCATTGATCCTGGGACGCGCTATTACGGGGGTGCAGGCGTTTGTCTAAATACAAATCAGTGGTCAATTGTAAATAACTTCGATTCGTTTGCACCATACTCTGAGTAACAATGTACTCCCGTAAACCTACGACACATGCGAGTGAGAGTGAGAGTGTTGAGACAGCGAGACAGCGAGACAGACCGAGGAGTATACAAGAATCTAGGGGGTTCGAGAAGCCGCTGCCACGTGACAGTCTGCGCCACGAGAGTCTCCTTCGTAAGGTACTGTATGGTATTGGTCAGGTTTTTACCGGCAGAACGGGAAGGTATGAACTTGTCCGTATGGCGACGGGACGGGTGGATGCAGAGGGTACGGATACCGTACGTACACCATCTGAATCAACCAGGCACACAATAATCCCGAATCCACCCCGGGGGCCGATGACGATGATGATCCGGGCTCCAACCCGAAGGCGAGCCGGAAAGAGACTAAAGATCTTAGCCGTTGCCACAACGAATTACTATTATTCATTCCATGTCAAACTTTGTCGGTCCTGACCCTTTGAAAAGAGACTGTTTGCTGTTCGGGGTGACAGAAATTTTTGAAAGAAAGGCACGGACCTGACCAGTCATCTTGCAAAACGCCACTATCAAAAGTGGCGACGCCTGGTGGGTGTTCTTTCTGATCTATCTGTAGTTTGATAGTACGGAAGACAGTACAGAGTACAATCTGAGAATTTTCAATATATCCTCCATGGACGATATCCCATCGTAAGGCTGTACTCTGTAAGTTACTCCGTAGGTACCGTATGTATACCTTACCTTACCTACCTACCTAGGGCAGGTAGGTACCTGTCGGTATCCGAGTCCGCAGAACAAGGAATCGTGTGGCGCAGTGCAATACGGCAATACAAACGACAGTATCTGCGGTACATGACCGTACAGCGATACGCGTGACTGCGCCTTCTCGCTTTCTCTTTTTTTCAGCCCAAATTCCTTCCCCTCTTTCTTTCTCTTTGCCTCCCACGTAATCATCGACGGTGAGTCTTCCTCTTCCTCTGCTCTTCTCTCCTCCCCTTTTCCCTCCCGTACACCCCATTCCTGTATCTTCTTTTCTCGTACGTCTTGCCCGCTTGTCCTTCGCCTGCGATATCCATTTTCCTTTGTACTTCCCCTCTCTCCCACCAACCCGGCCACTAACGAGGCGATTGTGCTGTGCAGATTTCCACTTCAGATTCGATACCCGCTCTTCCTCCCCCCTCCTCTTTCTCAACCGAGTGGAAGGCACCTCTCGCACCTCACATCCTTCAAAATGGCTCTTAAGAGAATTAACAAGGAACTCGCTGACCTAGGCCGGTAAGTCTTGCAAGAAACGAAAGGGGAGAAGGTGTCTTGTCCTCACCGTCTGGCGGTATCACCCCCACCACGGCCGCGGGGGGTCAAGCCGCCCTCCTCTTTGTGCTCTGTCTGTCTGGCTCTCGTCTTCGATAGCATCTAACCTAGCCTTCGCAGTGATCCGCCCTCCTCCTGCTCTGCTGGTCCTCAAGGAGAGGATTTGGTATGAACCCCCCTTCTGTTCTGCAATCATGCGGCCTATGTTCGCTCGTTCCGCTTGCGGCGGGGCTTCTCGCTCCCAAGACATGCGATATACTCGATCGCAACTCGACTTCAAATAACACTGCTGACTTGTAACTCCTCCAGTTCCACTGGCAAGCGACGATAATGGGTCCTGTAAGTATTCATCCAGCCCCTTCGTTAGAGCCTCTGTCGGGGTGGGGTCCTTGGTCCTTTCTGGCGCCAGGGCCATGCGACCCGGCTTACCGGTCTAAAAATAAACCCTCTTCTATGAGAACCCCGTCTAATGCAAATCCAGGGTGACTCCCCATACTCCGGAGGTGTTTTCTTCCTGTCGATCCACTTCCCTACCGACTATCCATTCAAGCCCCCTAAGGTCAACTTCACCACTCGCATCTACCACCCCAACATCAACTCGAACGGCAGCATCTGTCTTGATATCCTGAGAGACCAATGGAGCCCTGCTCTCACGATCTCTAAAGGTTCGCTTCCCCTGCCCTGGTGGGTATTTGGGTTCATAAAGAACTAACGGCCACAGTGCTTCTGTCAATCTGCTCGATGCTCACAGATCCCAACCCCGATGACCCGTTGGTGCCCGAGATTGCGCACGTCTACAAGACCGACCGCCCTCGGTACGAAGCAACCGCCCGCGAATGGACCCGCAAATACGCTATTTGATCTTCGCCATTCAATCTTCCACGGCCACCCCTTGGTCTTCGCACTCGCTTCTGCGTCCTCTTTCGTTCCCGTTAGATCAGATCCGAAGCCTGGCGTACCGTGATCGTAGATCCGTTTTCATTTCGTGTTTTCACCATGAACCTATTTGCGCGTTGTCTTGAAATTTAACTACTTTTTTTTTTTACGTTACGCTTTTCCCTTTCTTCTCCTATCGGCAGGAGATGTCATATCCAACGATCATTATGACCAACATGCATTGATGGCATTTTCTTTTTTGTTCGCACGACGGAGTCGGACAAGTTACGTGATGAATACACAAACCCAAGGATGGCGTTTTCTCTCTTTGGGTGTGGTTTGGGAGGAATGGAGGAATGGAGGCAGATGCTGGTGCGGTCGTTGAGGCTTGCCGGAATTGGGGATGCCGAGGTTGTGACGGAGGGAACGGGTTAGGATGGATGATGTTTGTATCAGATAGCACATAGCGTGGGCAAGACCGAATCAGTTGACCGGTGATTTGATTTATTGGACTCTGTAATTCGTAGTGGCTGTAGTGGCTGTAATGCCGTCTCATCCAGTACCGGGGATGAACGTAACTACCTCAAATCCTGCGCAAAAGCAGCACCGGCGCTTAACTTGATCAAGCTTAACAACGCAGCAACCAAGCATATAAACCGCTTATCAGGGAGTCCCCTCCTCCCCCGCCTGCTGTTGTAAGTCCAAAGAACAAGAGAACAACAGAGTCAAACAGTCAGACAGGTTCTTCGAGTCCCTCTCCCAACAAGTTATATATACTATACCTATTATTGTGGAAGATCCCGGTAATATTGCAGTATTTCCATCTGCATACCGGATATCATATTATTCCGCTGACCCGCAATGGGATTATTCCTTCTATACAAAGGAGGCATTCGGATCATTCAGGACCTTGAGATAATTAGTAAAAGTATAAATATAGCCTCTAATTCGCTGTATATAGTAGATAAGAATAAGTAAGAAATAAGAATAATAAATTAAAGACATTTCTAGCATACCTTTACTATATAATACTAATTTTTTTTAATAGATTATAAGCCCGGAGCCTCTGTCTCTGAAGTAGTTAAATTCGGTATATTTAAATATCCTTGTAGTTAATAAAACGTCTTAAAAAACCTTTAAAATAAAATATCTAGCTAAACTAGCGGTAAGATAAAGAAACTGACGTCTCCTAAATCATATAATATCTGATTTAATACTATTTAAATAGAACTTCGTGTGAGAGGCGTCTTTTAAGTTATAATAAATATTTATTCCCGTTCTTAGATTTTTATATTAACCGATAAAAATCCCATATTAGAAAGAGTGGTATTAGTATTAATAAAAAAGCAGGAGAAGTAGGATAAGGATAATATACAAGCTGTCGGTATTATTTAGAGCACGTTATTAAATGCTATCCGATATAAATTTATATATTATATTAATACTTATAATCTCCTTCGGGCGATTTAGAAGAAATATTAAGTTATATATAACGTATAATCTTTTAAGGATCTGTAGAAAGCTATATTTATTTAGTATTTATCGTATAAAGATATCGTTAAGTATATTAAAAAAATAATAGCAGCTCTTAATCGATTCGCTAAAAGTCTAAAGTAGAGAATTATATTTAATAACTCTGTTCGCACTTAATTTCTCTTTTATAATTTAGAAGAGGTATAATAGTTATTTCTGACTTCCTATTTTAACTCACGATTCGATAAAGATACAACGATCTTTAATAAAGTGGCTTCGGTTCTACTTTAAGAAAAAATACGAATGAAGTTTAATTAAGAGTCAGCTAATCTTATTAAAGCGCTAAAAGGAAAATAAACTAGTAATTAGCAGTAAAAGAAAGATTAAAATAGTAGTTAAAAGAAAAAATAAAAAGGATAGAAGAAGTCTAAATACACTTACTATAAGAAAGCCTATAAAAATAAGAACTACTGGTTTAAGTTCCCTGAAAAGGCTCTAGAATAATAAAATAAAAATAAAGATAATAAAAAGTCTAAGTCTTCCGCTTATTTAAGCGATATTATTTGCACAGTGCGAGAAATCGTTAAAGATAATAAAAGAGATAAGAATAATAATAAAATTAAGAAGATTAAAGTAAATATTAATAAGATCTATTATATAATTTAAGATTGTTAGATTATAGATTCTAGATTAATCTATTATTTTATTAATAGTTTAAATAACTTTATTCTTGGCAGCTTAAGAATTTCTAATTAAATAGTTAGAATCGCTACAGGCGAAATAACGCATGTAATATTTATTAGAAATATTAAATTATTTATATAATATCTTAGAAATATTAGAAAGATAATTTTTTAAGATATATTTTATATTCCTAATATTAAGGTTAATCTTATAGGAACGATCAAGCTAAATCGTAAAGGACTTAGTATTAATCTTTTATTAAATAAGGTTGTTATTACTAGACTAAGTGATAAAGCAATCGTGGGATATAGTAATATTATTACTAATACCTATTTTATAAGATTTATAGATAAAGAACCCTTCTTTAAGACTAAAGTAATACTTAAATCACCGGCACCTGCGGACGAGGAATCGGATAAAAAATTAAACGCTTGATAAGAGACTTACTATACTTATATAATATAGAAAACGCGTATGAATTTACGAATATAGTACCGCCGTTTAGAATATCTATTAGTAGAAAATATTAAATATCTATTAAAAATGGTTAAAGAACTCGATATCAAGGGTCTCGCTATACCGAAATACGCATGCGATCCCTGTATAAAGGCTGCGGTAACTATCTATAATAAATAAGAAATAATAATCCTCGCTGCGAGACGTGGTGGCCGGGTATTTATAAATCTAGGGGGTGGATATTTCGATATATTACTAGCTCATGTAAATAGAGTAAAGTATTAGATATTATTCTATAATTAATATACCTCTTACGCTTTAGTTAGGTTCTTAAAGATTAAAGACGAGGCGTTTAGAGCTTTTAAGATATTTGTAGATACTAAATAGATCGCTAACTTTAAGATTATCTGTTTTTATTTAAATAATAACCGCGAATTTAATAATATAAAGATCTAAAACTAGGCTAAAAAGAAGAATATAAAGTAGGAATTTACTGCGGTATATATTTATAATTAAAACTCCCTAGTTAAGCGTCTCTCACGCACTGTGTTAACTAAGGTCCGCGCTGTTTTAATTAACAGCGGTCTCCCTAGATATTTATAGGCTAAGATACTGAAAACTATGGTATTTCTACAGAATATCTCACCCGTACGGGATAAAATTATGACTTCTTTTGAGCTCTATAACGGTAGAAAGCTAAGGATATAAAAGTTGCGGATTATTAGTTATAAATATACAGTTACGATTCCTACTAAGATCCGTTTTTATTAAACTATAATAAAGATTAATCCACGCGCTTATAATGCAAAGCTCGTCGGATACTCGTCGATTAGTAAGTAATATATAGTCTAGATATTTAAATTATCTAAGCTAAAATATGTTAGGGACGTGCAATTTAATAAAAGATCTAATCCTGATCTCTATAGATTTCCGAATAATAACTATAGTAATTAGAGAGTACCTCCTCCTGTGGAAAAGCTATTATATAATCTATATAAAGTCGCTTCAGATTTAGGTTTAGATGATGAATTGGCTATATATATAAAGAATTAACTAGCTATAAGAAACTATCTCTTCTACTTTATAGATAATTTTCCGGTCTCTTTTTAGTCGTTTACTGCCTATCTCCTTCGAGAAAATGTGTATTTGGTATAATATCGTGGAGATTATAATAATATAGTAGAATTTTTATTATATAAAGAAGCCCTCGCTTTCTTATATAAAGATAAATAGCAGGAAGTAATATAGTTAGAATTTAACGATCTAAATAAGTAAAAGTTATAGAAACTTATTAATCTATCTCCGGGCCGTAAAGCGCTCCGAGAGTGTTAGGTTTTTAAATTTAAATTAGACGTTAATAATAAGATATCGCGATTTAAAGTAAGATAAATTACTAGAGACTTTACTCAGTAATATAGTATTAATTTCGGAGATACGTTTTCGCCTATTACTCGCCCTATTACTATCCGTTTATTCTTTACTTATATAGTTATATTTGACTATGAGTGTGTCCAGGAAGATATAAAACTTATATTTTTATAAAATAACTTTTTTAGAGACGAAGTCATATATATTAAGTAACTAACGGGTTTTAATAACAGTATTAAGAAGGTCTGCCTACTTTTATAACCGCTTTATAGACTAAAGTAAGCGGCGTAAGCGTGATATCTTATATTTTATAATATACTTATTATAATAAACCTTTTCCCGTCTTCCATGGACGAGTGTTTATTTTTTAATAATAAAGATCTATTACTAATTCTATATGTTAATAATATACTACTCGACGGATCCCGCGAGGCTGTTAAAGGGGTATAAATAGTAATTAATACTATATTTAACGGCGCTTATTTTTAGAAGACCACCTACTATCTTGGGATAAAGATAAAGAGAGATTATATAAATTAGATAATAAAATTAACACAATCTGTATACGTTTAATATATACTTGATGATTTTAACTTCGAATTAATTAAAATCTCTTTTATTCCTATGCGAGAAGGGATCAAGTTGACTAAATTAAAAGCTAAAGAACCTAATTTTATCTTATTAAAGTAATTCTAAAGATTACTTAGTTCTATAATATATATAACGCTTCAAACTTATCCCGATACTATATTTATAGTAGGAAGATTAATGCGATACACCTCTAATCCGAACGACGCGTATATAAAAGAGCTTTTATATCTCCTTTGATTTTTCCGTATTATTATTAATAAAGGCATCGTTTTCCACACTCTACCTATTAAAGAAAGCGGAAATAAAGAGCTAAATTAGCTTAATCGCTTAGGGAAGATTACGGGCTACGTGGATATAGACTACGCAGGAGATCTTAATATAAGAAAATTAATTACTAGTTATATATTTAAGCTCGCCAGAGGACCCATCTCCTAGATATTTAAGCTATAGACTACTGTTAGTCTTTTAATATACAAGGTAGAATATAATGTAGTTAGCATTATAGGTAAAAAAGCCTTTTGGCTGATTAGTACGCTTAAATTAATTAGCTACAGGGGTGTAAGACCTATAATAATTTATACGGATTTAGAACCTGCTTTAAAGCTTGTAAAGAATGCTTAGATATATACTCGTAGTAAGTATATTAATATTCGCATGCACTGGATTCGAGATGTAATATAAAACGGTAATATAGAGCTACGCCATATACCCGGTGAAAATAATATTACTGATATGCTAACTAAGGCGTTTCTATATATTAAATTTGATCGTTATACTAAAGCGCTAGGGATTTAATAAGATGCAGCGAGAAAGAATAAAGATCCTTATTTCAAGAAGGTGTGTGGAAGATCCCGGTAATATTATAATATTTCTATCTATATACCGGATATTATATTATTCCGCTGATTCGTAATAGGATCATTCCTTCTATATAAAGGAGGTATTCGGATTATTCAGGACCTTGAGATGATTAGTAAAAGTATAAATATAGCCTCTAATTCGCTATATGTAGTAGATAAGAATAAGTAAGAAATAAGAATAATAAATTAAAGACATTTCTAGCATACCTTTACTGTATAATACCAATTTCTTTCAACAATTATCCACCATGTCTACCGCCCCAGGAACCCGTCAACCATACATCAAGATGCAGTTCTTCCTCAAACGCAAAGAAGGCATGAGCGCCGACGAATTCCATAAATATTGGGAAGAAGACCACGCTCGATATATCTTGAATATTCCGGGCTTCAGACACGTCACGAAGCGATATAGCCAAGTATGTACTACCTATCTATCTATCTTACCATCCCTTACTCTCCACAACTCTACTACACTATGACCAGATCCAGCTCGCTAATAGTCTACATTCTCTCTTTGTCTCGGAGCAGTTCCATCCTATGCCCGAATTCCAATCCAAAGCTGCTCTTCTTGGTGTCGAGACCCTCGATTTTGACGGCGTCTCTGAGCTATGGGTCGAGAGCGTGGAAGGCTATGCGGAGTATATGGGTCAGGCTGAACTGGTGGAGGCGGCGAAGAGTGAGTACTTACCTACCTATACCTATCTATACCTATCTAGCTACCTAGAGAGTGCTACTCTTCCAGTCAACGTCAATACCTGTTGATGAAAAAAGAAATAGATTTCGATGCTACTTGCTGACCGGTCTAACTAACAGAGGAGGGAGCTCGGTTCATGGGCCCTGGGACTAAAGTGCTCGTTGGGTATGAGAGCTTGGTTATTGGGGATTCTTAGGTGCGGTGCAGTTTTAAGCATTATAGAATATTCGCCCAAGGTGGATGTGGAAGTACATATTTGTTGATGAGACTGGATTGGCGAAGATGTTTATCACACACACACACACACACACACACACACACACACTCTCTCTCTCTCTCTCTCTCACTCCCTCTCACTCCCTCTCTCTCTCTATACAAGTCTTGTCTGATTCAATTACTATACTCGGTGCTCTGGATTCTGGTATACTACGTAGAGAGAATAGAAACATGCCATGGCACGTGCATGGCTGCCAGGTCGATGCCCAATGTGGCTGGGTAGTTTTAAGGATAAAGATATGGGCTGCTAGGGAAGAGATATACGACTGGGTTGGATAAGGAACTTTTAGAAGTGAGACCGGAAAGGCCAGATGCTTTCGATTGACAAGGAAAAAAAAAAAAAAGCTAGAGAGTTGTGACCACTCTAAGAAAAGCAGGAGACTATTATTATATTGACAACAAAACAATTTCCAATCACCAAACGCCATAATGCCCCTGAATGCGGAAAACATGCTACATGTAGGCTGTGTTGACTGTTCTCTCTCTCTCTGTATGTGTGTGTGTGTGTGTGTGTGTGTGTGTGCCGGTGACGAGTAGATATGCAATGGTAGAAATGACAAGTGGTGAAACAGGTTAAGACAAAGGGAACAAAAAAGGAAAAGACCGTTAAGCAGCCACCTGACTCCCCCGACGACTGGGACTGATCTTCGACCCCGCCTTGGAACCCCCCGCTATGCTGCCACCGCCCGCCTTGATGGTTCGCTGCGATGCCTTGGAGGCGTGGCTGGGAGCATGGCTGGAGACCTGGCTGACACTGTCGCTTGGTCTGACGGGCTCGTCGAACTTGCTCGAATGCTTGGAGGCAGCACGAGAGGCCGGCTTAGAGGCATGGGATCGGTGGGAGTGATGAGAATACGATGATCGTCGCTCCGAGTTGTCCACCTGGCTGATAGAATCGTCGGGAGTGACCTGCGTGTTCACGTCGGCGCCATCGATGACGCTCTCGGGAAGGGGAACATCGCGGGCCGATTTGGCACTGCTGCGGTAAGAAGCGACGGAACCCTCAGGAGCAAGACGAGCGCTGCGGACGGAAGAGGCGGCGCTGCCGGAGTGCGATCTCGTCACGGAATGGCGGGACGAATGATGGGATGACCGATGGGTGCTGTGGTGGGAGGAGTGATGGTCCTGGTAGTTGGCCTTGGATGGCTTGATGGTTGACGAGGAGTACACGCTGCCGTTGTCCATCGCCCGCGAGCGATCGGGAAAGCTGCTGATGAAGGTACTGGCGTAACCCCGCGAATCGAGCGGCGGCGGATACTCGATTGCCCGCAGAGGCATCTCTCTCGAGGCAGAGCTGTAGACACTTCCTTCCGAGGCTCGGCGGCCGTTCTCGTCCATGTAGACACTGCCACCACCGCCTCGGGGGACGTATTCTGTACCTTCGTAAATGGTGCTGGCACGGGGGTTCTTCGAGGTCACGCTGCGCGTGAGCGAAGGACGCATCTCGGATTGAGAGTAGGTGCTTCTGGGAGGAGGCGCCTCGATGGCCCTGAAGCCCTGGGGCTCATGCGTCTGCGACGAGGCCTGCGAAGGGGAAATGAGCTGGGCGATGTCGCGGGGCGAGTACTGAGGCGGCGGCGAGGTTTCGGACGACGACTCGGAATCACCCTTGGACATAGCATACGCAAGCGCTGCACCTGCAGCAGCTCCGATCAGGGTCCCGACGATGGTCTTCGCAGCCTTACCATCGTCGGTCTTCTGGGTTGTGTGATGAACGACGTATGTCGGCGACGGAGCCTGCTGGATCTCTCGCGGGGAAACAGAGGGCGCGCCTCTTTCGGAGGGTGCAGGTCGTTCGACAGCAGACATTCCTCGCGAGATATGGGAACGGGCTTCGGATTTCGGCGGCGCAACGCTTTCCGGCTTGACCGAACTAGCCTTGCTGGTGGCCTTGGAAACAACTGATCCGTTCTCAAGAAGAGCTAGAGCCGGTCTGCTGACCTCCGACCTGGCTGACGAGCTGCTGGGACGGAAGACGGCCTCGATGCTGTTGCCGTCGAAATCGATGATAGCTGCGCTGTAGTAACCCGAATCCGAATCACGAGTCTTGGGCTCGCCGTGAATCTTTCCGCCAGCCTTCAAAGCGGAGATGAAGAACGCGCCCACCGCATCTTTGGAAGGGGCAGGGAACGCAACATGTGCTGCACCAGCTGGAACTCTGCGGGGGGAGTTCAGTCCTCAGTTCATTTGACTCGCGATTTCCAGGGATTACCTACCCAGGCTTTTGCTCCGTGATCCAAAAGTCGGCCGGCTCGCCAGCGTTCTGACCGAAGCCAATGTAGTCGTCATGGCGGCCAATGAACTGATAGCCCAGAGGCTGGAGGCAGGAGAGGAAGAATGACGTCGAGGTGGGGAGGTGCGAGACCGTCAGGGTCAAATGAGACACGGGCATGTCTGTATTGAGGTGCAAGCTGACTCGCTGGATCCAGCGAGTCTTCGACAAAGTAGCAAGCTCAGGACTGAAGGTGAGATGCGACTAGAATTGCACAACTATGGCCTGCTCAACGAGTGTTTTACAGGCAAAGCACGACTCGACTTTTCAAGGTTGAAGACAAGTTAGATTGAAAGGAAGGAGTGAGAGGTGAGGGAGGGGAAGAATTGAGAAGAAGCACGCGAATGATAAAGTGACAGCGGTTTGATGAGTTGACAGAGAGAAGATGTGAGAAACCAGAGGGAAGATATATACTTGATATTTCCGGACCAAGCTCCCTAGAGGGGGTTACCTATTCTTCCCAAGAATGCCCAACGTTGTATCCAATCAAAGAGGCTGTCCGACGCTAACCAAATAAACCTAATTCTAATAGAAAAAGCGTTTATGCCGAAGGAAGCCATCTGCTCCAATGATGTTGAGTACGGCTTAGCACTGCAGGTATGATTGCATAGGCCCGCGAAGCGTCCGAAATGCTACCCAGTCTCCATGAGACAGTCTAGCGACCGAACTCGGGCTCTGCAGGCTCCGACCGGAAAGGATGTGTTCCTAACCATCGGTGAAGCCAGGGGGAAAGGAGGGGAGGAGAAAAGCTCGTCCCCAGTCTCTAACTCCTAACCGCCAGGTCATCGTGGGGGAGGCCCGACGGACGGTCCTGTAGGTGGCCCTGTCTACATCGGATGGGGCGCCTATCAAAAAACGGTGGATCCTGCACCAGAGGAGCCAAGCAGAAATCGCATCATGTCAGAAGTCGAAAGAGGTGAGGCGACAAAACCCAAGTCAAAGTGGAAGATGGGGATTGGCAACGGTGGAGACCGGATGGACAAAAAGGACAAGAAGGAAAAGTTGAAACTTCAAATCTTCCTACTCTGCATGGAGTCGAATGCGCGGTCAGCAGGACAAAAATATTATTAGAAATCGCCCTTCTTAGTTGGTTTTCTTTTTTTCCCCTAAATTCCTCGCCAAAACCACCGTGACCCGGGTTGGGCTTAAGCCAGTGCTCTCTTCCATTCTCATTTGCAGGCTGGTCACAAAAAAAACCACCAATGATGGGGGGACAACGAAGGGAGCAGATGGCGATGTCATTGTCAAATGCACACCACCTTGGGAACCACTGAGGGGCAGTTTTGGCCTTGCTCGCCTGTCGCTGGCTGCACTTCTGGCTGATGGTACGTTTCACTGCTAGTTTGGGCACTGCTGCTGCTGTTAGTCGCCGAGTAGTGCTATCTGACCGCCAACCGACATCCACTCCGTTTCTGCGTCGTGGATCAAACGCCAGCAGGCTTGGACGAATGAGGCGTCATGACGGAAGAGTGCATTCTTTCCCTGGAATAATATCGAAGAAAGAAGGCGACGCAGAAAGCTGCATCCTGTTTCTCTAGGCCCTGCTCCCTTGGAGAAAACACTGGGCCCGTGCTGATCCCATTCGAACATGTCCTTCCAGCATTATCTAGCACTATCAAGATCAATGTCGTATCATTGTGCTCCGTGATCCGGAGCATTATCCCGGTGATTCGCTTAGATTAATTGCTCCCTGTGTCAGTGACCGAAACTCTCACCACCTATCTTGGCCCAGTTTGACCAACGGCACAAAGTGAAGCGGGAGATCCACCCTGAAAGAGGCCCTGGGATATCTGCATGCCACGTTGAATAGGGGCGACTCCATCCCCAGCCACCGGTACCACCCGACCGAAGGAAGTAGGTTTTTCCATAATCACAGACCGGATGGATTGGATGAGTTACGAACCCACTTGCAAGAGGGAGAGGGAGAGGGGGGGGCCTTTTCGTGAGTCAGAATAAGCAACGGGGAGTGGATGAGAGAAGACGCTGGAAGGGAAGAAAGAAAGAGAGAAGACGGATGGATGCCTTGGGGCATCCGTCCTGGCCTCAGGCAGCACACCCTCCTCTTTCCCCTTCGATCATTCCGACTCTTTCTCTTGCTCCCTCCACATTCCCTTCCCTCCTCGATTCTACGGAGCACGGCGTATGCAACGGCGGAAGCCTGTTTTCGCTAGTCTACTGCAGAGAGGACCGGCGAAAGGATACCATCCAGCGCCGTCATTCATTGCTCCATGTTTTCTTTCAAGATATTGATGTATGCCTATTTACCTCTCTATTGGAAGAATATCGACATGGTCTCGTGATGAGCATGGTTGCAAGGTGTGAACAAACAAGGCCTGATAGCTGTACAGCATCCCCCTTGCCCCTGTTCTAGATTCAGACGAGACGGGGATCATGGAAGAAAGCAGGACCTTGGCTGGAGAACTGAACCCGGGCAAATGCTTTTATAGAAAGAAAAAGGGCAAAGGGAGCTGAGACCGCCGCCGTTCCGCGTGGGGTCAAGCATCGACCTGTTTGCCGGCCAGAGGATGTCGAGACGTCCGAAACCACCAACAAAAGCCTGGGTTTGGTGATCTCGGGCTCGAGGCGCCGCGAAGCTCCCAAGACCACCAAATCCGCACAAGGAACGAGAAAACGCAAGAAAGAAACTAAGACTCCGAAATGCATAGGAGATTTGTAGGCAGCGTGTTTCCCATTCCCTTTCCGAATCCGAAAGAAAGTAAACAGTGGAACACAAACGACGCTTGGGCTGGCGTCCGTCCCTTCCCTTTTCTCCCCCCCCTCCGCTTTGGCACTCTCCATCGGATGAATCATTGCAAGGAAAAGTCGTCACCTCGTCAAATTTAGGTTGCGTCTCTCGAGTAAGATGGAACCGATAGCGCCTGAAGCTCAGACAATGTCCCACACTTCCTCGGCGGCGTGGCAGAACTTGCTACAGGCCACGCTGGCACTCAGACTATAGTTACTGATACTGATGGTGTCGTCCTTGAAGGAGTCGGCGAAGTCGTCGTGTCCCTTGGCCATGGCTCCGACAAAGATACAGACGCTCTCCTTGGGGCCAAGCGATTCGATGTAGTCGCGAGTCCGCACCACGGGGGCCTCGTAACTGAGCGTGACCTTGCGGCAGTTCGGGGGCAGATGGTCGGTGATCGGATTCTTAATCACCTTGAGTAGCTTCTCTTGCGAGTTGGTGGAGCGGATCGAGAGTCGGTGCAGCAATTGGACCATCAGACCGGCAAAGCGCTTGAAGGTACGCGGAATGCGAACGCTGGGGTTCACTTCGATCAGAACACCCTTGGCGGTGTGGATGTAGATCTGGAGTTTACCGGCCTTGTTGACGGGCGAGTCGAGGAGGGTGAGAAGACACTGCCGACCGTGATTAGCATGCGATGCGAACCAGACGCTAGACAAGCTCTAGCCTGGATCTAAACGGGGGTAGGGGACCATACCTGATGGGTAATATCCGGCCGAGCCTCACTGATGTCTCGGTTCATCTTGCGCATCACACCGATATGCTCGTCGCTGTTGAGCAGAGAGTATTTCTCATCACGGTTGGTGCCGCTGCGCCCGCCGTGAGAGGCACGGAAGGTTTCCAAGCTTGCATGAGACAGGACGACGATCAGACGCTGGGTCTCCTTATCGTGGGCGGAGATGGGGACGTGCTGCTCCGCGACCAGCTGAGGCAGCTCGGGAGGAGGGCATGACTGGGTCCCTGAGAGTCGGGCTTCGTTAGCATCCATGGTGTATTCTGAATCTGAAATCTCGAATTCTCAACGGATCTCGATATATTCGCAAGGGAAGGCAAAGTAACGGATTTTTATTTTTCGACGATCGCGAGGGTAGTCCAGGGAGAGAGGATTGACTGGATTGACTCTGATTGAAAGCAAAGGCGGGGAAAGGGAAGGGAAAAAAAAGGCCCAGCCAGGCGGATGTGGCACAGACGGACGGTTCCCTGGGACACCCATGGACAACACGCATATGCGGTCGATTGCCCGTCGTTACCAGACCGGTGATTAGAGAGGAGAAGGGGGAAGGGAGCCAGGCAAAATGGGACAGATAGGTCTCTTTCACAGCTTATATGCCAATCATTGGATGGAGTCGGTCTACTCACTGGCACGCTTTCTCTTCCCTGCGACTTGAACGGAATCCGACATGTTGAACCGACAGGAGCCAGACGATGGTCTTTTTTTTTTTGTGTTTCGAAACGGAGCAAATGGGCGAATCCGACGCTCGGGACAAGGAGAATTGCGAGGAGATGCGAAAGGAAGACGACGGAGAAGAGCGATAAACGGTAATAAAGGAAGATCCGGAGAGGCGCAGAGCAAGAAGGAAGCGGCTGCAGGATAAGCTGACAGTCGCAGAATTGAGGGGATTCCGGTGGGGATGTTTCTGCGTTCGTGTTGTCTTGAACCCCGGCGACTTGCTTCAATGCCTGTCACTTTCGATCGGCTTCTCTGTCTCTCGACTCCGGAGTAGGTCTCTGGGCAGAGAAAGGGTGGACAATTTGACGGTTGAGTGAATGCGCAGAAAAGGCGGCAAAGGAGAAGGAAAGAAAGAAAGAAAGAAAAAAAAAAGGTCCGCCGATCGACTTTTTCCGCCCGCCAGAATCAAATCAAGTTGAAATCCCATCCTTTCCCCCATTCCTTCTTCTCCCTTCTCCTTGCTTTCTGTCAACAAAAAGTCTCCGATCGGCGGGGACTTCTTCGACGTAACTCCGGCCTGCTCTCTCTGCCGTGCTTTTCTGCTTCTGATCGCCCTCCGTTCATTCCTCTTGCAGGCTTATCGTCGCTGCGCATTCGACGCTTTCCCCCCCATTCTTCCTCACACGCCTTCACAGTTCAAACCCTCCCCTCCCCTCCCCTCCTACGTGATTTATTATTTATGCTTTATGTATCCACGGGGTGCTACGGCGGATAGAACCATGTCCGACCGCTCCTTTTCATGATCTTCTGGTTTTCGTCCTGTCTCACCATCGGGACGAAGTGACTGAACTGAGACCCTTCCACAAATGCTCAACTTCGTACACTGCGTCGTGCCCCCTGAGCCCGCGGTAGCCACGGAGTAACTCCCCTCGTATTCGTCGTCCGGAGTAGAACCGCCGTGTTACAGGAGGGAAACTGGCTGGGCCAATTGAACAGATTCCAAAACTGTGTAGGGAAGCGACCAGCATCATGCCTAAAAAGGAGGGAGGGGGAAGAAGAGGAGGAGGGAGGGGGAAGAAGAGGAGGAGGGAGGGGATGAGAATGCAAATGCTATTTCGCATTCGTCCTTGCGCGCAGTCGCGATCGGGATGCCGGCAGACATGAAAGCCTAACGTGCATAGACAACTGACCGGCTGCGTGATGGAGGGGAGAGAGAGTCTGTCTGCCTCGATTGTCCCCGCGTAGTGAGACAGAACCATCCTAGTAGCCCCCGGAGCCCCCGGAGTTCTACGTATGTCTCGGGGTTTGCGCAAGGGGTGTGCGGAGCTGAGGACCGTTCCGCATATGTCATCTAGAGAATCCCTGGATCCCTTGTTCAAAAAGACTGGCCAAGGATATGAGAGTTTGAAGGCTGTCTGTCTGGTATGGGTTGCAGCCAGCCACGCATCCCGTTATCCTGTTTGACCGACGAGCCTAGAGGATACCTATGTCTCGGTCACAGACCCGGAACCTCGATCTCGCTGGAACACAACGCATAGCATTCATGCATATACGATGGACGAGGTGTGTTGTTTCTACAGCGTAGAACTGACTCAATCCTGCAAGACATACTAGGCGTTCCACTCCCTCTGGCTTCCTCGAAACCCGTGTCAAATCCGCAGAGATTGTATGATGGCGGTTCGTGGTCTGTATGGTTCTAACACAAGACAACGAAGAGAAAAACATCATGCGTAGCTATGACAAATAATACGGACGCAAGCTTAGGCGTTCTGGACATCCGACATTCGCTAGAAACGGTTTGCAGTTGCCAAAGACCCTGAACGCTCGGCCGTAGTAAGCTTCTTTGATATAAGATAGCTCTCCAATCTGGCAGGCATCTTCGCAGCCTAGAACGAGGCTGACTGGCTTGGAGAAGGTGCACAATCCTTCATCTCCAAAAAGGCAATCTGGACTTCCTTTTCGTAGCTCCTATCAACGGAAGCGATCCCATTGACCACCGGGGTCTTGACATTCGCCGGAAAGGATGTTAAAAAAAAATAGCAGGGTCTCAATATGGACTGGGCTCTTGAGACTGTTTGTACAGAATCACCATGTCGCATATTCTGCCGATTCGCCGTTGCCTAACACTGGTATTAGCTGCTTCATAGCAGTGCCAACTCCCCGACCAAGAGTTCCCTAGGAGACATGCGAAAACAAAGCCAACCTTGTGCTGCGTCCCCAGATCTTCAGTTCTTTCCTGGAAACCGGTGTTCCCCACGGATCAAATAGAGATTAGATATCGAGTGTCTGTACCTCTGTATGTTATCGATAATTGTCATGTCATAGACGCGGACATCTTATGATGATGCCATTGATTCCACCAATATGTCGTTGACCATGCCTTGCAGCTGGGCATCTCACAAGGCCTGTTCCTGGATCCTTGATGCAGAAGAGGGCACTTAGTCCAATTGTGAAACCTGTTCTAGAGCCCTTGGCCCCTGTGAGATGGATCCGTCAGCGAGCGATCGCACAACCGTGAAACCCATCTGCCGGAACCACATGCATCCATGTAAAAGGGCCGCACCTCATCACGAAGGGGGCAAATCAAAAGAAAGGGGGGGGGGGGAGGGAAGGTCGTACCCATGCAAGCTGTCGTACTTGAGCAACTCATCCCGGTGTCCACATTGTGCTGCGGAAAGCATAAAGCATGGCATTGTTAAAAGGCCGGATAGGTCTGGTGGCGGAGGGCTACACAACGCAGGCTACACAGGCGCGTTGCACAGCCAATTCGCAGGCCTTGCGATGACTGGATGTGCGACGTTGTGCGATGCAGCTGCGCCTTTGCCTAGCCATTGAGAGCTCGACCCCCGATCGGCCACTCGTGGGCATCCATGCCGGTTTGTATTCGCCGCACTTTGATTGATCCCGGTCTGCTTGCTGGACTCGAAGGTGCCTGCTCTCCTATGCATAAGATGAGATAGCTATGACATCGTCCACAATCCTTTCCCCCGGGATCTCTAGACTTCTCTCGTCGATGCAGGACCAGTCGTGAACCGCAGCCATTCTTCGTTGATGCTCTAGATCAACTTATCGGATGTATCAGTTCACCGAAGATTTCTCTGCTAGTCCGACTTCTGTAGGGACCGGTATACAGGAGACCAGACAACCAGAGGCCAATCGACCGTTGATCCACTTGGCGGTGGGGGGGGGGATGATCCGACACTTCTCGGGACAATTCAGGGTTCTTGCATCGATGGAGGGTGGCATACCTATCCGACAAACGGAGCGCAGACGGGTTCAGATGACAAGTATGAGGGATCATGAAGCGACGCAAAGGAGGCCTGCCCGTTGAGAATCTGTCGCGCGTTTGCCTGGCTCAACGATGGCACGAGATTGGGATTGACTGGATGATTACTGGTTTTGTGGCTGGGCGCCCATTCAGCAGTGATGACAGCACCGATGAGTTGGAAAAAGAAAGGAGTCGAATCTAACGGAGGATTACTCTGTACTCCGTATGTACTTGGATACCGGTCTGGGAAACCCGGGGTCGCAGCCAGAAGAAGGGATAACCAGTGCCTTCTATGAAGTATTTGATTGGAATGCAGTCAAGCGCCGCGTTACCTTTCTTTCTCGTTTGTTTTATTGATTGAGATTTCTCCATTTGAAATCCAACGGCTCATTCCTTGTTTTATTTATTTATTTATTTATTTTTCTGCCTTCTAAAAAAAACGACAACTCAATGTTTAAGGGAAAAAAACACCGTTTTTCTTGGAACAGAAGAAAGATAAAAATAAAAAAAAAAAACAAGAGAGAAGACCGAGAACTACTCCGTACTCCGTACGAAGAAAGAAAGGCAAAGGCGAGCGTGACGACACGCATGCAGCGGTGGTCCAGTAAGGATGGAGGGAGTATCAGCAAGGGCAGAGCGAGGCTGGGAAGACCGTCTGGTATGAATGTACACAGCATCAATAGTGTGGGGAGAAAGGGGAGCAGAGAGCAATCGATCTGTGACTCCGGCTCTGTATTCAGAGTCAGAGACGCTGGATCCTCCCAAGCCCCGAGCCAAAATTGTCTTGTTATTATTGTTCAGGAGGTGATTCGCCACCGTGTTCAGTCAACAGGCCTCCCACCAAGGATGCGTACCTAACCGGCAGCCCACGCAGGGTAGGGCTGATGATGTGGTTGGTGGCCAGGAGAGCTCCCCATTATTTAAGGAGGCGAAGTCCAGCGCAAGCCGAAAAATAATCGAATCAAATCAAATCAAACCCAAGTAAGACAGGCTTGCGGAGAGCCTGAGACCGTGTTTGGAGTTCCACAACCGTCGCCAGTTGCGAGTGTCTGAGTGGCCGGGAGCCAATTATACTTCTAGGCAGTGCGATTTCCTGACTGGATTTTATTTGATTGCGACTGTTCTCTCCTTATTCGAAGAGAATTCTCCCGATCCTGACCCGCCAAGAATCGCCGCCCATCCAACCGTCAGAAGGATTGGGGGGGGGAGGTACATATATAGGACCTGGGATGTGCCCAGTGCTGGCAAGTGGACCAGTCAGTATCCCTTGATTCCCCTGGCGGTATAAAGACGACGACAGGGGCTGACATGGTTGATATTGTTGATATTGTTGATATTGTTGAGATTGTTGGCGTTGACGTTGACTTGACATTGACATTGACATTGACATTGACATTGACCGTCGACCGTTATTCTTGTAGCTCGTTCTGAAACTTCCCTTGATACATCAGGTGAGCCCCAAGCAAAACAGACAAAAGCAGCAAACCAAGCAATATGACTAAAAGCGGCCTAGCGCCAGCACGCGTTCCGTCACTCGTCGATCAGCGCCGAAGCCTTCCGTGCGAAATAAAAGAAACCCATCCAGCTTCATAAATACTTCTCCCTGTTGATTCCAGCTTCCAGTCCCTCCCCACTTACCCCCCCCCTTTTTTTGTTCCTCATTCTGCTCCCCTTCGCTTTTTTCTTCCCCTCCTATTTTCGCCTGCTTTCACCTGCCACAATTTCTGCCTGGGAAAGGTCATCAATGCTCGGCTCAGTCCAATTCATGACGTGAAAGAAAGGAGATGCCGTGGACTGTAACCAATTCATTCAAGCGGTACGTACTGGCTTGGAAATCCCACCCCACCCACTTGGGGGCTAACGCTGGAATGTTCCGTGACCACAGAGGTCTTATGATGAAAACGTACGGTAGACCGTCGTGGCGTGTTTACGCCGACGACGACCAGCGGCCGGCCGCCAAAAAAAGACGCGTCCAGCAGTCGTCCGGCAACGAATCCGACGAGGCCGAGAATAGCCTGCAATATGCCATTCGCGAGTCCTCGGCCGCCGTGCTGTCCAGCCCGTCGCGTCGCAACTCCGTGCTGCTGTCGGAAGGCACGCAGGACGACGATCTATCGACCCCGCCGTCATCCCCGCCGCCTCGATTGTCGCCTCCCCCGGCGAACACGCGAAGACCGACTTTCTCGTTTCTCAAGCGCAAGCAATCCTCTGCCAAGGAATCCGCCAATGGCACGCCGCTCACCGAAGTCAACTCGAACAGCGTGCGCGCGTCGCTAGACCCCCCCAAGAAGCGGGCGGCGACGTCGCAGCCCACGTCGCAACAACGAGAGCAGCCGCCGACCGCGTTGAAGCAAATGCAGATCGATCTGGGCCACGAAGTGAGGAGGACGTGTTCGACCTGCGGTATGGAGTACGTGCCGTCGAATTCGGAGGACGCGGCGCTACACAAGAAGTTCCACGACATGAACTCGACGGGTGTCGACTTGGGCAAGGCTTTTATGCGAGCGAACGCGTCGCGCTGGGTCTACGAGGCTACTCGGTTCGAAGAAGGATACGTGGTGATCGTCGACCGGAAAGCATCTCCGACCGCGAAAAACCAGGCCAAGAAGGTCCTGGAGGTTGTTGACAAGGAGCTCTCATCGCCAGAGATCCCGGACGACGTGCTCTGGAGCCAGGTGGAAACGCCCAAACACCTACGCACGAACGGCGCGTCGGAGAAGGTCGACCGCTACAAGGTGTTTTTGCACATGAAGGACAGCCGCTGCGTCGGGGCGTGCTTGACGGAGCGCATCTGGGAGTCCCGGCCGGTCGAGAAGACATCCGCCCAGCCAAACGGCGCCGACTCCGCCGTCACAGCCGGCGCGGCGACGCACCCGGCCATCGTGGGCGTTTCTCGCATCTGGACATCCGGGTCATCTCGACGCAAAGGAATTGCCATGGATCTCCTCGATTGTGTCGTCAGTAATTTCATCTACGGCATGGAGATCCCCAAGGAACAGTTGGCATTCAGCCAACCAACGGAGAGTGGCAAATCTCTGGCCCAGTCGTTCTTCGGGGACGGCGAGTGGCATGTGTATGAGGAGAACTAAACCGAGGACCGACGGACTCTTACAATAAATACCTGGACAAAACAGTTGTGATTTTTCTTAGGTTTTCAATCATACACGGACAAGTTGATATACCCTTTCTTCTCGGACATTGGATTACGGAGGAGGATTATTGTGATGACCAGTTATCTATTTCATTGTGTATCATCGGAGGGTGTTTTCTTTCCTTTTTTTTTTTTCCCCCCTTTCTTTTGTTCTTTGGGGTCGGTGAATTTCGCACTTCATGTTATGCTTACCTGCTTTTTTTTTGGGGTTTTGGTTGATTCATTCTCCTGCTATCGCCTTCGCTGTATCATATGCATCGTCACATTTTCTCTTTTTCTATATAGCTCGGTCAACTTACTTTTTTTCCTACGTTAGTGCTTACCCCCTCGCCATTTCGCTCCTGAATCACGGAGTTAGACTAAGCGCCGAGGCTGGCTAGTGGCTACCCAGTGAATAGGGGCCAAGTAGTAGAGAAGAGAAGGGTACGAGGTAAGTAGCTTGCTTAGCTTCCTGTAAACGCTCTCTTGTGATGATTGCTTCTGACTTACCGATGGAATACATGGAACACGAGGATTATGAGTCATTCCAACAATAAGGATCTATCCTGTTTTATTATTCATTCACCCACTACATGCCAAGACCAAGAGGCAGTGCAGTGCCTTACAAAATGGCTTGATACAGACGACAACAGCTAGGTAAGACATGGAGAAAAAAAAAACACAAAATATTTTGACCCGCCAAAGATAGTTGCCTACTACAGATATGAGCTGTGCAACACACTATCGCAAATAATAGTGGTCGTGGTAGTTTTCGTGACGACCGTGACCCCCCCAGTAGTCATGGAGGGCTTCGAAATCCCAGCAGTCGAGTGCCACGTCGAATGCGTCCTGCAGCCATGGGTACCGTGGGCCCCGTGGGGACACACGGTGACTACCGAGGGTATTGGGACGGGGACAGGAGGAGGCACGGAATGGCTGCTGATGATACTACCCGTCCACGAGGGCATGGTGGTAGCGGCGGTCATCCTGGTAGGGAGGACCGCGGTGACAGATACTACAGGGGGAACAATCACCGTCGATGCAGAAGGCCAGGACGTGCTCATGCTGGAGCCGGTACCTGCCTCATCTTCATCGTCGTCATCATCATCATCATCATCATCGTCGTTGTCATCATCATTGTCGTCATCGTCGTCCTCGTCGTCGTCACAGGAAGTCGTAGTCGACGGTGCCGGCCAGGACATTGAAGGATGAGTTCCGTGGATCGTGGTCACGCCTGAAGAAGGCACAGGGATCACCGTTGACGCAGGAGGCCAGGACGTGCTCATCTTGGTGCTGGTACCCGTCGAACCTCCATTCACAGTACTCGACTCGTCGTCGTCGTCACAGGAAGTCAGAGTCGACACCGACAGTGAGGACGTTGATGGATAAGAAGACCAGGGCGTGCTCATCTTGGTGCCGACACCCGTCGAACCTCGGTTTGAAGTGCTCAGCGGCGGCATTGACGGCGGAGTCCCGTAGCTGGTAGTAAAACGAGAGCGAGTCGTGCCCGAGGAAGAAGGCGTGGAGGGACGAGCAGGCGGGTATCGCGACGTCGGCACCCTCGTACTCGTGGTATGGCGAGTATGATTCATGCCCGTGGGATAGGGAGGCTGTCGGATCGGGGTGGAGGAACTGTTGGCGCTGTTGGTAGCGTTGCGAGCCACTCCCACGCAGACCTCGGAATCACGGATTATGTTATTACAGGAAGGGTAGGCAATGTCAGGGTTCCACTGATGGAAATCCTCCATGTTGATGCCATTCATTATGCTGATCGCCTGGCAGTCATCTCCGCGGCTGACTCGCCACCATTTGTTGCAGTTTGGGGCCACTCCCGGCTGGCGAACAAGGGCGGTTGGCCAGGCTTTGGGGGGAGGAGGAGGCGCCGTGCGGCTGGTGGGGGTCCCGGGCACGGCCACGCAGTACCAGTGATGATCCTGAAGATGGTGAGAAACAAAGGGGAAGATGGACACAAGGAATGGAGACCGGGGGCTTACTTGAATTCTGTCGCAGCGCTCTCCCACATCCGGGTTCCAGGCAATGAAATCCTTCAGGGAGAAAGAGCCGAACAGGTCGACTACGTCCTGACAGACCTCGCGATCATCGATCTGATACCAGGACAGACAGTCCTTGGTCGTGGCGGGCTGGACGAGCTCACTCGGTTTGGACGTGACCGTGGGAGGCCGGTCGTTGGAGGGCGTGGGACTCGGGTTGGTATAAGTGAAGCGACGGAGAGAGCTGGACGTCCAGATCGTCGTCTCCGGCAGCGTCAGGGGGCTCGAGGTGGGCAGGCTGACGCTGAACCGAGTCGCTGGTTTGACGCCCACGCACACCCACCAGCCAGCAAAGGGGTTCTGGCAGTCCGCGGCGAGTCCGGGATTCCATTGCATGCTTGATCGAGCGTCAGTCGGAGAGGGGGGGAGACAGAGAGAACCTCGGGGAGCGTTGGATACTTACAGATCATCCACGGAGATTAGACTGTACAAGGCTTGGATTTTCATGCAGGTTTCCCCGTACTTGACCCGGTGCCACTTGTTGCACGACGCGGGTTGTCCGGGCTGCGTATGGGTAGGTGGCCACGCCGTATCACTGGGGGAGGGGGGGGACGGGGTAATCAACGTCTGCGAGGTGATGGGATGGTTGAACGTATAGCTGGTGGGCTGGGGCGAGGACGCGGGAGAACTGGAAGGAGTGACATGGCTAGACTGAGGCTTTGATTTCGTGCTGGACTGGGAACCAGAGCCAGAGCCAGAGCCAGAGCCAGAGCCAGAACTAGGGCTTGGGCGAGGGCCTTGACTAGGGCCCTGAGAAGAACTGCCCACCCCGACGCAGTACGCGTTGTTGACCCAGAAATTCTGGATGCAGTCGGACGAGACGTCCGGGTTCCAGGCGAGGAAGTCTTTTGCACTGACCCCGAGCGATTTCTGAAGCGACTCGCAGGTGTCGCCTTTCTTGACTTTATACCATCGGTTGCAGGCGGACGTAGTGCCAGGCAGAGTCGGTCCAGCAGGAGAGGAATCCGCCGTGGCCTGGCCCAAAGTCACGGTAGTCAGCAACAGTACGGTCAGGAGTCGAAAGGAATTCATCTTGCAAAGAGAGAAAACAAGACCCGAGGAGATCGAATAAGGGGGGGGGGGGGGGGGGGGGG
>NGZO01000007.1:1467453-1490281 GCA_002215965.1 Aspergillus persii | reverse complement strand
CCCCCCCCCCCCCCCCCCCCCTTTCGCGTGCGAGGAACGAAGCAGAAACTAAGAATATAATTCCCCCCTAGCCGGCGTCCTACTGGTACCTCCGGGGATTCGACATCTCCAACCTGGAGCCCCACGTGGACTGGTTCAACATCATGACTTATGATATCCGTGAGTGCTTCTTCCATCGGAGCTTTCCCGTCTTTGGTCGTTGTTACGGAATCTGGCGCTAACCTATTCCCCCTTTCAGATGGCGTCTGGGATAAACTTCCTACCGGAGGAGTCGGAGCGTTTGCATTCGGCCACACCAACATGACCGAGATCAATATGGCCCTGGAGCTTCTGTGGCGTAACAAAGTCAACCCGGCCCGGGTCGTCCTGGGCCTAGGTTTCTACGGCCGCAGCTTCACAATGGAGGATTCCAAATGCATGGAGGCCGGGTGTCCCTTCCGGGATGGTGGTCGGAAAGGCAAATGTACGGATACCGAGGGGATTCTGTCGGGCAGGGAGATCAACCAGATTATCAAGGAGGGTGCCAAGGTCACCTTTGACAAGGAGGCAGCCGTCAAGATGGTGACTTGGGACAAGGATCAGTGGGTCAGCTGGGACGACAAGGAGACGCTGAAGATCAAGTTTGACTACGCCAACAAGCGTTGCCTGGGTGGAACTATGGTCTGGGCGGTGGACCTGGACGATGGCACGTTGATTGAGGCGCTGGGACAAGCCATGGGCAAGAACCGAACCAAGTTCTTTGAGAAAGACCCGCACCCATGGTTGGTTAAGGAGCGTTGGTGAAGGTGCGGCCTGCGATTGTGTACTGTCATTACGGAGTAGTCTTCTCTTTGAATAGTTTGTTGCTAGGATTTCATTATTTTCATACACTGAAGGTCACATGAACTGGAGCTAAATAATAACATGGTGTTTGCTTCCCAAGCTAGGTACCTAGTCGTATGGTTAACATCTCTCTGCCAAGCACAAAATTGTGCATTTCTGATGTAGAACCGGAGTTTTCCATCAAAGTAGAGGGGTCCGGCCGCACTGTACATGCCACAGTGAAACCGTTAATGGAACTTCCCAGGCTGCCTGCATGAGGACGGCAAGCTTGCTTGCTTCGGCAGGCTGGTGGCTATAAGAGAGCCCTCCTGTGTGCCTCTTCTTCGTCCTCGACCAACTCCCTCTTGTCTCTGTCTATCTCAATGACCATTGCGTTGTAGCTCCCGAATCCTCGTCAGAGTTCTTCTTTGCCTCTCCTCATATCTCCTTTAGCCAACTATGGCTTACTTTGCATGGATCGGGCTGCTTGTTGCGTTACTCGGTCATTCCACTTCAGCCAATTCTTTCTACTCACACTCTGATAAGCCAGATGTAGACATTGGTCTACTACCCCGTCCCCCGCCAATAACTCCCGTGGGTTTGAATGACACGCTGCTGTCGGATGCCACGGTTCTTAGGGCTCGAGAAGACAAAAAACCCGACCCCACCGACTTGAGCTGGATTCGACGATGGGCTGCAATAGGAGACAGCTTCACTGCCGGCATCGGGGCAGGGAATCTTTACAGGCAGACTGATGAAGACAAAAGGTGTTCGCGATATGACCGATCCTATGCCGCTAAACTCGAGCAGGCGATTGGCGACGCAGACTTCCAATATCTGGCATGCTCGGGAGACCGAACCATGCAGATCTATCAACAGATCAAGAAACTGGAGGGCGATTTGGACTTTGTTATCATGACCGGCGGAGGAAATGATCTCTGCTTGGTAAGAAGACCACCCCCCCCCTTTTCTTTTTGCGTTGGATTGGGGCTAATACTTGTCACTTGCGTTCCAACAGGCGGACATTATCAAGACCTGCATCCTCCTTCCATTTAGCAGCGAAGACGACTGCAAAGCTGTCATCGAGACGGCTCAACATAACATCAATGGTCACCTCGAACCCAGCATTAGGGACTTATTGGGAGAACTCAATAACAAAATGCACAAGGACGGCCTTGTCCTCTACGTTCTGTATGCGGAGTTTTTCAACACAGAGACCGAAAAATGCGGCCTGGACCAGGAATGGAGCCTGATCGGTTCGCCGCTGGAGGCATTGCCCTTGACCAAGGAGAGGCGCAAGCGGTTCAACCGATTGGTGACGGAAACCAACAACAGGATAGAATTCACCATCCAGAACAAGGTCGATCTCAACTTGCTCAATTACCGCATCCGAACAGTCAACTGGAATGAGTGGGTCAAGACCGGCGTCCAAGGCCAGTTCTGCCTTCCAGGGACCAGAGGCGAATATCCGGACAAGGGCCAACCGGACCTGCATTTCTTTAAGCCGAATACTGCCTCCGGTTCTTCACACAAGGATCTGAAGAAAAAGCGAGATGAATCGGCCCCTCCACCCAGAGACATGCGTTTATTCGACTCCAGGCTCTTCAAGTCGACAAGTCCCGCTGCTGAGGCCCACTATCGACTTGATCCCCGAGGAGCGCCTCATCCTCCGGGATGTCCTTCCGACGGCGATGAAAAGCCCCCCCCCGAGAACGAGGAGGAAGACGAGGACGACAAATCCTGGTGGGAGAGGTGGAAGTCCTCCCATCTCGGCGTCCCGGATGGCATCGGCAGGTACTTTCATCCCAACGAGCTGGGCCACACCGCAATCGGTACGTTCTTCAAGTCTTCCATGTGGATTGGACTACTAACCGTGTTCCAGCATCGTTCGCATTGCAGGAGATCTACAACGCGCGTTCCGAAGCGCTGCTGATCGGCAATCCACTCTGTAACAAATTTGACAAGTTCGAATGCTTCAATAAAGATGGGTGGGCTAAGCGCCATTGGAGGCGCTACGCAGCGGTCGAGCCCGTTGTTGATGCCATGCAGGATTTCTGCAAAAACAGAGTCGACTACTATACGATGCACCCGTCGTTTACACGGTACGAGAAAGTTTACTACAGGAACATGGCCGACCAGGTGAGGTTCACACTCAGCGTGAACCGAACGACGGACCCCGAGGAGATAAGCGACGAGGTTTGCTTGGATAGCTTCAGCCGCATCATCCATGGCTGCGATGGCCTCGACCCCGAGAATCCCATGAACCTCAAATACGGCGGAATGTGGATACGCGGGTACGACGAGTTCAGAGTCTCGATGGATGATGCCTACGTGCTCCGAGTGCCGTTGGTGAACGCCCCCCCGAAGGCCAGCGGGCAATGCGTCTACAAGAAGAAGGCCGACACGGTGAAGTTTTGGTTGGAGGGCGCGAGATTTGCAGGCTGGGACGCGGGTCAACACACCATCCTGCCTGAACTGGAACGCTGCATTGGAGGAAAGGAGAGGATCCTTAATTGGCAGTTCGAGTACGTGGGTCCGGCCTGGCCCTCGAGGGAATTTGAGGCCTCATATGAAGTCCCGAAACAATACTTCCAAGACAAAGAATGGTGTCTTCTTGCGGTCCTGAGCAATGCGGCGGGAGAAAACCTCGAATGTATAGAGGGACATAAGCCCAAACATAGCGGCATCGGGTACGACCCTGACCGATATCCCGTTGATCGTGCTTGATAATAGTTTGAATTTCAAAAAATATGTTTTTTTCCCCCTTCTTCTTTCCCCCCCTTCATAATATGGAGTAGAAAGATGGAGTAGAATGAAAGATGGTGTATGAAAGATGGAATGTAATGTAGGACGTACCGACTAAAGAAGGTACGTCGTGGTCACGGACTCACGCCGGAAGCCGGGAAACAAAACGCCCTTTCATTCCGAGGGCGACGCTTCTCTCTCTTTCTTTCTTTTCCCCCTTCCCTTCCCTTCCCTTTCATCCTCCTCCGTCCCCTCAATCGTCCCCTGCTCTCATGGTCAGTGCCCTCCGTCTTCACTGCGATGTCTGGATTAAATCCTTTCCGCCCTAAGAAGCCAGAGGGTGAGTTGGACCGACTACTTTGCTCCGCTACTACCCTACCCTACCTGCTGCTCGACTGGCAAGGCTGACCGTCGCAGATCCCGCAGGCCATCCTCCTTCCTCCTCCCATTCGACCTCTGGAAACTCGTCCTTCTCCTCTGTCAATCCGAATGGCATCCCCGCGGTTCCTTCTCCAAATCCCACGCCGAGCAACGACGATTCCTTGTCCTCGGACGATCAGTCGGCCTCCGACCCCTTCCATCAACACTCGGACTTGAGTGACGATGATGGGATGCTGCAGCGGAAGCCAGCGCAGATACCTACGTCAGATCCTTCCAATGCCCCTCACAACCTTCCTCCTCTCGACGAAAGCCGCCGACCCCGGCCGCCAGGTTTTCCCTCCGCCCCTCCCGTCTCCGCGGCAGCCTTCGGGTCATCATCTGCAGGGTTCCCGACGAGGACGAGAGCCCACGACCAGTATTCAGGACAGGAGAACGCCAGGCCGCTTGGCGGGAATGCCCCCGTTGCTAGCTCGAATGCATCTACCCGGTCGTTAACCCCTCATGGCGGGACCCGTACTACGAACAGTAGCGTCACGGACGTATCCCAGACGCCGGCGCATCCGGGCGTTGCAAATCCCCCGGGGGTCGGACGAGACCCCAAACCTCTTGTCAGCCGCCATAGTAACCGGGACAGGGTCCCGCCGCCTCCGCCGAAAAGCCACCATGGGAAATTGATCAGTCCCACCCTACCAGCCAGACCTACTAACCGTTACTCCTTCCATGGCTCCCCCTCGGAGGCCTCGCTTTCGCCCGGACCCTCCCAATCCGAGGGAGGAGGCTATTTTGTTCGTCCGGGAGAGAAACAACCACCAGAGCAACCCGCAGAGACTTTGCGACGGAGTCAGTCTCAGCATAAGCGCCCCCCAACGCCGCCGCTGGCACGGCGACACAGCCAGATGAGGCGATCTAAAACGACGCAATCCAGAGCAAGCACGGCACGGCTGTCGATGCCGCCTATCAAAGTAGACGTCTCCGCCGAATCGCCGTCCCCGAGCCCGGGCTCCTGGTCATTAAATCCGTCCCGGACAAGGGATACGCGGGTTGACACCTCGTCCTCCGACGAGGCCTCTTCCCGACCTCCTCCTCTTTCTATTCACACGTCGGAGTCGAAATCACCCGCGTCGGCTGCGGACACCTCGGCATCTACGTCGCCATCCAACCCCAAAGCGCCGTTAAACAAACGAGCATCGCTACACAACCCTTTGCCCCCTCCCCCACCTCCTCGGCGCACGCGGGGATCCAGCAATCACAGCAGTGACGACACTCATCCGACCAGTCTTCGCTCGGAGCAACGGACGGATGAGAACCCATCCTTTACGCCGGAGCCATCGAATGCGCGAGACATCCTAGCGGACTTGACCCGCCTCCAGAAAGAAGTGGACGATCTGCGCGGGCACTATGAAAGCCGCAAGGCCAGCCACTAATGAAATGATGTATGGGGCAGGCTAAGGGACGGAAGCAAGGGAGAAGAAGGCACTATGTATACGGGATGGACTGTGTGCTATATAGTATTAAAGTATTGTACGTCATGGATAGGAATGATACACATGCAACGATTTACGACCACCAGACATGTCCAGGACTCTGTCTCTGTTGATCTGATCACTGTATCGATATACATGAATCGTGATGGGCGGGTCACCTGCCGTCCCGTGACCGTGACGTCAGCCGACGCCGTTCCTCGAAGGTGATTTTCCCTTTCGTTCCTCTCGACGATGGATTTGCATTTGCATCTGCATCTGCATCTGCATTTGCAATTGCAATCGGTCGCTGCGAAAAGACCGAGGATGCCAGAGACCTGGTCCAACCGCTGCCACGCCGAAGGGAACGACGAGAGCATCCTTCGGAGTCCTCCACGAGGCATCTAGATTCTCGGTGACGTCGCTCGCAGCCTCACTTTTTTTGGTGTCCATGACTCCATTTTCTCCCCTCGAATCTTATTGAACCCAAACCTTATCTTGTTCGCCTCTCGAACGCCTGCTCCCATTTCCTGCTCTCTATCGACCCGTTTGTCTCACCCGCCCTTGCGATCCATCACGGACTCTTTTTTTTCATCGATCATCCAGGTTCTTTGAGGAGAGCTGCTTTCTCTCTTCGCTCTTATATCCCTTATTCTTATCCTTATCTGGTTACCTTGTATCCTTCCTTGCCCCTCCTCCTAGTACCTACGTACTTCCCATCTCCTCGATCACCCCCCCTCCCCCTCTTGAAAATCGAATCGATCGCAACCAGGCATCAGAATTGACCATGACAACCCCGACTTTGATTGATCTTCCCCCTCCGCCGTCCGATCCGGTGACCCCCTCGGGCCCGTAAGGTTGACCCTTTTCTTTCTTTTTGTACCCTCCTCTCCGTCCCTCTATCTTCCCCCTCCCCCTGAAACAATAAAACAATCGCATGCACAAAGTCGACTAACCATAAGTTGGCTACCTCCGCAGAGGGACCCCGAACTCTGGGACTACGTCTCTGTCTGCTCTGTCCACCACCGCCATCAAAGACGGCCATCAAGGCCAGCCGCTTCCCCACGGTCGTCATGCGCACCATTCGCCTTCCACTTCGATGGCTTCCACCACTACTCTGGAAGCCGAGCGGGCCGATCGCATTTCTCGCCTGGCAGGGCTAGAACGGGTGGCCACGGCACGGGCAGGGGGTGCTACCAATACTTCGCAACCGACCACCGTGCCCCCAACCTCGCATAATCCAGGCTACTTCGATACCGGCACGGGGATGAAGGAGAGAAGCACGGTGGGTAGTGCTAGCGCCACAGGCAGCGTGGGTGCCCGTACGACCTGGGCCAGTGGTAGCGATGCGCTGGATGTCGATAAGATGAGCGAAGATCCCGACGACGGCACCTCCAGCGTGGGAAATATTAGCGAGGGCGATACCAGTCTGGTCGGGTTCGGAGAGGGCGCCAGCACCGTCAGCGGCCCGATCTCGCACCCCGGGCTCAATCGTACTACCTCCGGCGGCCGTCCCAATGATTCCTTGGGCAGTCCCACAAGCCGATCAAGCCATCTTGCGCCGTTCTCTCATAGGTCGAGCGACAGCGCCAGGATACCGGCTGCGATGTCACTGACGGGATCAATCACCCCGGAGCCGGTGCAAGACGCTCGCATGGTCGACGGAATGACCTACGACCCGGACGTGGTCGATACGACGGTGAGAACTCCTCGACTGGCGACGCCGTCGGATCCAGACGGCCCGAGCAGCTAGCAGCGTTCAGGATGATCGACGGAGTTACGGAGTACGGAGTTCTTGAAGAACAGAGAAATTGATTTGGCATATCGATGCAGTATAAGGGGGGGGGACAAAGAAAAGAAAAAAGAGAAAGAGAGAGAGAGAGAGAGAGAGAGAGAGAAAAGGGAATGAAAGAGAAAAAGAAAACTGGTGAAACAGGAGTTAATCCCACGGGGGGCTGTGCAACAACAACTGACCTTCAGGAAAATTGTAATTCTATGGGAAGGCCAAGGATTCGGACACCGGTTTCTTTCCGACCAAAAGAGCTTGGGACTCGTACATTAGGCTAGGTTGATCTGAGGAGATTTTGTAGGATAGTAGGCAGTCTTCTTAGGGGATCGTGTATTTGTTAGTATACAGTCTGACTAGTTCAGTGAATGGCACAATGGTTTTTACAAGCTTGAAGTGAACAATGGGCACGGCACAATGAATACGTCGGAGTCCGAAGAATTGATTTGTTGAATTTCAAATCCACGGAAAGAAAAAGAATGCGGGCTGAACGAAGAAAACCAGGAATTCTGGGGAAGATCGACTCCGTGGCGGTTCTGCAGGTCGCCCGCACTGGATTTTTTTCTTGGGGGGAAATTCTTCGTTGCGGCGAAAACCAGCTTGAGTTTTCCCTCGCCTTCTTTTCTTTCTTTTCTTCTTTTGCCCTCCAACGCTCTCGCTCTCTCCTCCACCACCCTTCCTCCCCCGCAAAATCACCCCCCTCTTCAGTCGTCCTTGTCTCATCTTTTGCTGGCATTGACTTGTCAAGCATCGAGCATTCTCTGGGAGACCCGACTTCTTCTCCAATTTGTCTTCGTTGTCCCTCTCCCCCCGTCGCTTTCTTTGTGTGGACGTCGGTCTTCTGCTGCGTCAGACAAACAACGTCTCGCCACGCATCGCTTGCAGCTTCCAGAAATTCCCAATCTGGTCCATTGCGACCATCCTCGTTCTCCCCCGTCTCGTACGCTTCGCAGACGTTCGTCTAGACATCATTTCTACGTCGATCTGAGTTGTTCGCGCCATCCCCGCCGGTATTCCTGCTATTGCCACCGGGCTGCTTCCCACTCAGGATTTTTTTTTTTTTGAAGAGACCGGATCCGCTGAAGTTCTGGAACATTGCATCTACACGCGCACACGCTACGATTGTGACCTTTTGAGAAATAAACTAGAATTACATAGAAGAGAAAGGAAAGGCTACACAAGAGTCAATATGGCAGCTCCTACACAACTTGCGTGTATGTTCTCTTCTTTCCCCTCTCCCTCCTTTGGCATTCCAGCGGGATTTTGGAGGTTGTTTGGAATGCTCTAAGACATGCGCCGGCTATGGTTGAGGGGTAGTTCGCTAATCTTCCACTTCTTCTTTTCGCAGTCCGAACTGTCAAGGGCATTGGCATTTTTGATGCAGCTCCCATTTATGCGCCTTTGTCGGGGTTCGAGAAGTATGTTCCCCCTGTGTTCGCCTTGATTCTTTGCCGTTCTTTTCTATGGATAATGTAACTGACTGATGTGACTGCCTCAGACCTGAGGGGAACCTCCGCTGCAGCGCCTATTCGCCATGCGGCCGGTATTTTGCGTGGGCGTCTCCGGACAAGTATGTTTACCAGCCGATCTTCCCGCAGTGCCTAGAAGAACCTGGGGACCCTGTGACTGACTAGCTCGCACTATATACAGAGTTACCATCGTTGATCCTTCCGTCGGTCATGTTATCACAACTATCCCTGCCGAAAACGTTTTTGAACTGGGATTCTCGCCGCTCGGAACTTACCTGATTACCTGGCAGCGCCCCTCCAAGGATGCCAACGGTGACGCCGTCAAGAACTTGAAGGTCTGGAAGGTGGTGGAGACGTCTGCCGACAGCAATGGAGACGAGCATACGATTGTCGGCTGCTACGTTCAGAAGTCGCAGACAGGCTGGAACCTTCAGTACACATCTGATGAGCAGTTCTGCGCTCGCGTGGTCACCAACGAGGTCCAGTTCTACCAAAGCGACAACCTGTCCAAGGTTTGGAACAAACTGCGCGTGGAGGGAGTGACCGACTTCGCGCTCTCGCCCGGAAAGAACCAAGCTGTTGCGGTTTTCATCCCCGAACGGAAGGTTGGTTGTGATCTATGTTTCCGTTGGCTGCCAACACATGTCTGATATTTTTTTTTTTTTTTTAGGGACAACCGGCCGCCGTCAAAGTATTCATGGTGCCGCAATTCGGGGCGCCGGTTTCGCAGAAGACCTTCTTCAAGGGCGACAAGGTCCAGCTGAAGTGGAATGCCTCCGGCAACACCCTGATTGTGCTTGCGCAGACCGATGTCGACCGCTCAGGCAAGAGTTACTATGGCGAGACCACTCTTTACCTTTTGGGTGCGAGCGGAGGGTTTGATTCTCGCATAGACTTGGGTATGTGAAACCATTCCAATATTGTCTCACCGTCGGACAAGATGCTAATTTTATTCCCCCAATTAGACAAGGAGGGCCCCATTCATGACGTGCAGTGGTCCCCCAATTCGAAAGAATTCGGCGTTGTGTACGGATACATGCCAGCCAAGACCACCATTTTCAACTTCCGTGGAGTTCCCCAGCACAGCTTCCCTCTGGCTCCTCGGAACACCATTCAGTTTTCTCCCAATGGGCGCTTCGTCCTGGTGGCTGGCTTCGGAAATTTGGCTGGCCAGATGGATCTCTACGACCTCTCGAAGAATTACCACAAGATCGCTACCGTGGAGGCTTCCAATGCTAGTGTTTGCGAATGGTCCCCCGACGGCCAGTTTATTCTGACTGCCACCACCAGCCCTCGACTGCGAGTGGACAACGGCATTCGTCTCTGGCATGTGAGCGGCGCTTTGATGTACAACGAGGAAATGACCGAGCTCTACGACGTGTGCTGGAGACCGCAGTCCGCCATCCAGCACCCTGTGGCTGATCCGTTCAATCCTCTTCCCGCCCCTCACCCTTCGGCTGCCGCATATCTCAGCACTCGCAAGGCACCCGTGAAGCCGGCCGGCGCGTACCGACCTCCCGGCGCTCGCGGTCAATTGACGCCCTTGGCCTTCAAGCGTGAGGATCAGGGCGGTGCCGCCTATGTGCGGGATGGCGCCAACGGCGGCTCTTCTCTGAACGGATTCGGCAAACCCCGGAGACGCGAAGTGCCCGGCGCCGAGGAATTCCTTCCTCCGGGAGCCGCTCCTGGGGGAGGCGTTGCTCTTCCTCCCGGTGCGGACCAGCCCGAGAAACTGTCCAAGTCGGCCGCGCGAAACAAGAAGAAGCGCGAGGCGAAGAAGGGCGCCCCCAACGGAGAGGACGGAGAAGCGGCACCGCCGGCACGCAGCCCGGACCGCCGCGGCGACAAGAACCATGAGCGCAGCCGCTCCAAGGCCAACAACGCCGAACGGAAGAACGGCAACAACCAAGCCAACGGCGCCGCGGCCCCGGCCAAGGCGAACGCGAACGCTGCCGAAGACGCCGCCGGAGCTCCCACCGCGCAGGAAAAGAAGATCCGCGGACTTTTGAAGAAGATCCGGGCGATCGACGAGCTGAAAATGCGCCTTGCGGGCGGAGAGAAACTCGAAGATACGCAGATGAAGAAGATTCAAACCGAAGAATCCGTGCGCAAAGAATTAGATTCCCTCGGATATACTGGATAGATAGGCAAGGGCAAGAAACAGAAGGACCTGGTTTGTTTCAGGATATAGCCCCAGGCCGCTCTTGAGTGTGTTTGCACTTAGACTTTCCCGTTTGGATCTCATCTCGTTATATGTCGATTTGTCTGTCTCTTCTTTTATCTAGGCTGTACATATAGTCTGCCCAATTCCGTTACTACATTTTGCTTACTTTTTTTTTTCTTCTATTTTCTTTTTTTTTTCTCTTCCCTTTTGGCTTATGTCTTGCATTTGGCCTGACTCGTTCTATCATCTGATGCCCATTTAGATGGCGTTAGAGAAAGAACCATCTCCAGCGACGGAGTTGGGGTATCTGCTGTATATACATTGGATGCAATGAAGACGACGATGACGAGATACACCTGCCCTTTCTCCAAGCGTCTATACTTAAAAGAGAGAGAGAGAGAGGGAGAGAGGGAGAGAGGGAGAGAGAAAGAAAACCCCGTAAGCCACATAGTTACCAATTAATAGTTAGTTCAATACCCATCCGTAATCCCCCCCTGGCGCTCCCTCCGCCTCCGCTCCCGATTTGCTCGCCACCACCAGCGATGCGTCTCGTCCATCAGCGCCTCCTCGGCCACCGGATCCTCATGCCACGGCTTCCTTGCAAAGATGTAATGCACGTTCTTGACGCTCTCGTCGCGCCAGATCGCCTCGTGCACCCCTTCCCACCGCAGCGTCTTCAGCGCATTATACACGTACGGCAGCGCCACCCATCGCCCCCGGAACTCATCCGATAGCAGCTCCTGGTCCGGGAAATCGTACCCGTCTGTCCGCGACGGCGTGTCCATCACCCGCTGGATGGCGGAAAAGGTGCGCTGCGACGGGACTACGACCAGGAGGCCGCTGTTGAGCATTCCCACCCCGGCGGAGGATGGTGCGCCGTGCGTTTGGGCGTGGGTGGGGGAGGCGTGTTGGCTTGTGAAGGCGCAGTTGGAGGGGATCCTGGGGCTGCGTTAGTTTATTACTTCATATCCAGGATTTATGCGTAGACGCAATGCCAAGGTAATGAATGAATGAATGAATGGGCCAGCAGGATGGAAGGGAAGGATACATACCAAGTCTTCGGATAATGCGACTTCTTCAACGGATTACACGCGCAAGCATGACTCGCCGCAAACACCCGATCTCCTTCATCTTCAGGCCCATCTAACTCCAACTCCATCAACTCATCCATATTGCGGCGCACCAACATATCCCCATCCAGGAGCACTACGCGATCATATTCGACCAGCGAAAACACCACCAGCTTCGTCCACGTCTCCTGGAACCGCGGATCATGCGAGTACGCTCGGCTCTGGCCCGGCTGGAGATTAGGGACGTGCTGCGTTCGGATGCCGCGGGCCTGGAGGGCGGCGAGGCCTTCTGGGGGGAAGGAGGAGGTGTGGAATGCGACGAAGGGGTATTGGGTGTTGGTTTCGCGCAGGGAGTGCGAGAGGGTAAGTAGGCCGGGGAGGTAGTCGAGGTTGGTGATTAGGGAGGCCCAGACTGGAGGTTTTAAGTATTTCTCGTCTAGGGTACTAGAAGAGGGGAAATTGAAGGGGGAGGGTTGCAGCTTGAGCGCTGGATGGGAGAGGGACCGACGTACTGCGTTTCGGGGAATCCGTAGATTGAGCCATTGTGTAGGATACAGAAGAAGGAGGTCACCGCATGTCCTGCAGTATTCGTTGCTCAGAGGATTCATTAGATGTAGGCGGGGGAACTGATGCTTTTTCCGATCTTATCGGCGCTGCTTATGTCACGAGATCTTATCTCTCGCCCATGGAAAACCACGTGACCGTCTTCATCTGTCGCCGCGGTCTTACAGAATAATCTGCATAATCCTTCGCTCAGAAGGGATGACCCTTTTTTAGTGCAGTGGAAATACAACATCATCCTTCATCTGTACAGACGTCATCGTCAACATCATCAACTGATCAAATCCGAGTGCAATGGCGACGCGAAACTCACCAGACCAGCCACATTTGGCCTCAGTTGCCCCATAGCTCGAGCTGAAAATCCCTAGAAAACCACACGGATGCCCATCCCCCCCCCGGTGACGAAGATACAATTTCTTTATCCGGGGTATCCCGATGCCCGAGAACATTCTCCTTATCTTACCAGCTTTCGACGCTGGAGGGATTCATCATGAAACCGCACGCATCGCATGCGCTGCCTGGATGCTCTGATGCTCCGTGCCTTACGGTCAGGACTGTATATTTCTTATCCCCAATCGATTTCAAGATATGGAGATTTGGATTGTACTGGTCTGTTCCTTTGGTCGATGTACGACCATAACCTCAGCTGTTCTAAGGTACCTCTACGTGGTGCTGAGGACTAGTACTCGGGTCTTCTCTTCTTTGAATGTCCCGACGAAGCTAAAACCTTGGATATTTGTTTCCGAAACCGTAATGAAGACACTCCCAGTCTACTCCATTTTTATAAGGTTTTCCAGAATCTCTCATAAATTTACAGATTGCCAAAACTCCACGCATTCAAGTACCTAGATAGGTTGGTACTAGGTAGGCAGGTTAACCATATCCGGGAAATTACAGAGCATCTATGCCATCGAAGGAGTACGCAACCCCTGAAGTGCTAGGTATAATCGTCCTTTATCGCCTGACTGACCCCCCGGCGCTCTTTTGCTAACTGAGTCGACCTGATCATAGGCCATTCAGAGTGCCCGGGGCTAGACGACCGTCGGTTGAGTGCGCAGCCTTGCAGGAACACATAGCTATGACTCTCTTTCCACAACCTGATAATCAGTGCTTTGCATTCTCCTGCCCATAATAATATGGTTTTCATATTATAAAACGTTATTATTAGGATACCTGGACTTAACTTCATCTTGTTACTTGTTTTGATCCACCATGACCTCTTTAACGCATGATGACTACGCAATCACTTAGATAGTTATACGCCTTACCGCTGGAGATGGCGGTTGCGGTGCGGTTACGGATTTTTACGGATGCTGCCGTAGCCTACTCCAGTATCCCATGGGACCTCTAAGACACGGAGAAATTGATCCCATCCACATATCAACTATGAACTAACTCTGCAGATGTGTTGTTAACATGCCTCTGCCTGCCACTCCTTTTATCTGCAAACATCTCTACTATCTCAACTCTCTTTGTTTATGACGACAGATTTCTCGAACACCATAACACCCAATTTTCATGCTCTCTAAACTCGCACGTAATGTTCAAGTTACCGTGAGCCGATTATTCCACAAATACTCATAGTCAGGTATAGCAGCCTTGACCCATTGCTCAAGCTGGCTGCCTTCACTCTCACCAAACTCAACCTTCCACTTCGAAACTTCTTCTTCCAATGTGAGACACTTTGCCGTCTTGTTCTCAAGTATCCCCGTCGACGCATACAGTGTATCTTTCATTCGCAACATCCCTGGATCCTTCAGCGCCTTCTCAGCTGCACTAAGCGGCTCCCAGGTATACTTTAACTTGCTCGAATCCAGTCCCACAAGCTGACAATATCGGACAAGTACTTTGGTCTCTAGGATATCATCTGCCTCTAGAATGATAGGCCTCGGTCGTTGAAGGGGAGACCCATACTTGGCCCATGCCTCCATGTACCAATCGTAGAGGTTTCGTGTCCATTTGAATGTAAAAACACAATCGAGGAGCTTGCGGAGCTCCTGCATCTTCTTTATATCCTTTTCCCTGACACACCGGAATTTTCGGTAGTAAGATGGGAAAACGAGCATTGGATGGCGGATGAGAAAGGTTGGTAAGCAGGTGAGAAGGAATTCGTTCGGAAAGACGGTCTCGTTCGGGGCCAGATTGAGTGGCAACGAGTCGTACTCTTCTGGCAACTGCACTTTCCAAGAAATCTCTCCAGCTACGTTTTTCTTAACCAGCTTCTCCCGCGCGAGAGGCTCGATGAGAAAAGGCAAATGCTCTTTCACCACGGCAACTTTTCCTGCTGCCCGTGCCGCCTCGAGAACATCGAGTAACTTGTCGCAGCCATCCTGCAACATGCCCTTCAGTGTCTCCTTTTCCGTTTTCGTCCAGTCGCTGTAGCGCTTGTTGACGAGACCGGTCTTTCGGATGTGAACATAAGCGGGGAGAAAGTGAAGGTCTTCTTCGGCATAGTCACTAGGGAAGACTTTCGGTTGACCTGATAAGGATAAAACTCGAACAAAGAGGTTGGAAACAGTGCGCGGGCTGCTGAAAATGAAAAGTCGATCTGGCGACATGCTTTCCAGAGCTCCAGAATCTGGTAGCATTTGGGGTGGATGCATCATGCGAGATGAAAAAGGTGCTTATCGAGGGATCTTGTAGGGATTATGATGCGAGACCCTTGGACTACAAAGGTCAGTTCCCATATACGACCTTAAGGGTACTTCCCAGACTGGGGATTATGACCTAGTTAGTCAATCCTGAACGCGTTATATTCCAGGTACGCACCTAATAACCTCTATTGATCCTTTGGGATATATCAGACAAGCGTCCTGCCAGGCCGGAAAGAGTAGCGGTCAGTTCCTCCGAAATATCAGCTCTCAACCCCAAATGCAGGATTAAGAACGCCAACCTGATAATCTATGCTGTTGAGGCGCGTTGAAAAAGCAATCGTAACAAGAGTGAACAGGTGTCATCGCCAAATAGGGCGTGAGGGTTTCTGCAAGGGACTTTCTCGATATCCATTCTTCAGCTCGAGAACTCCAGCCACTTCCAACCATTTCGCTGCTGCCTCACGCGTCACGGACACTGAATAACAACTGGCGGTAAGCGGTAGCGCAATTGAGCAATTGTCAATGTTGATCAGACAAGTTGCTTTTTCATCGAAAATCTTAAGCAGCGCTATCGACCTGCAGACACGTTGATCTACGCCACGTCGATAAGCATGTGTGTCTTAAGCCGAAGCAAAAACGAACTATTAGAGCCACCCCCTTTAATAGCTGAGTATATGGTAATACTTGAGTAGCTTTGTGTCATAAAAGGTCATATTCTCATCGTATCCACCGTTGTCCGCAGCCCAAGAACATCGTCTCCATCCCCAGCTCCAGACTCATGGCTATTGGCAACAAGTTTTCAGCTCAATTCGAGCCAGAACGGTTCCCAAATACACCCCTTTTCCAGCGCGTTGTCGAGCTTGCCAATGACAGTCTTTTATCCCTCAAGCCAACTGTCAAAGACTGGGACCTCGACATCGAAGCCAACCATGCAGATCTTCTCGCTGATGTCCTCCAACTGCGCTCAGCGACACTTAAATCCCTGCCGCTGTCAACTTTGAAAGCACTTGCCAACGGCCAAGATGTCTTTTTCGGCCTGGCGGCACCACCAGGTTAAGAATGGCTTATGGGATACTTGACACTCATGTCCATAGGAGCGGCGGTGGTACCTCTCTGTAAGCTTTTTCCTCTGGACTAGATGGATCGGGTAATCTGACACGAAGCAGCGGCAAAAGTGCTACTCGAAGGACTGCAGTGGTTCACCACGACAACCAATATCCCGTGATTGTATATACTTAAGGCTGTTCAGAGGTGGGTGATCTCCTCTCCTTCCTCTTCTATTATCTTATCCCCGTCTTCTTCATTGACTTCAAACGCGTATATCATGGCCGGAGCTAAGGTCCGTAATTATCATGGATAAAATATCAAGACGATCTCTTCTATGTTAGTCGTTCAGAAACTGTGTTTTCTAGACACTAAAATTCCCAGTGTGCTCGCTATCACTAAGCGCCGAGACCTGTGGGGCGCTGAAGCGCTTACTAAATCAACTGATGAACTGACTCAATCAACTAATTTCAAACAGCTACAGCTTGCTTATTTTGGGTTCTACTTCGTTTCCTAAATCTGTAACACGAATTGGAACATTCCATTCTGCTCTGCCAAAGCTAGTATGGTTTTAGAACATTCCACCAAATCGTCCGCCCTGTCGTTTATCTACCAGCGGCTAGGATGCAACCTCCGAATCCGGTATGGTTGCATTCTGACAGCCTTCCACTTCATGTTACTACTACTACTACCACTGTCCACGGAGTGAGAATCAGTCCGTTAAAGTTTGACGGTGGGGAACGTTTACGGAGATACAACTGCACTGCGCGACTCTCCATGATGCGTCCTGCTGCTTTCGTAAAGCGGCCCTGCCCAACCCAAAAAAAGACCGCCACCAGACAGTTAGTATATAAAGAACATGCGCCGCGTCTCTTGTTATGGCCCTTCGAGCGAGCTGTTCGTTTAATATCTCTATTATCATCTGCTGCCTTGAACTCAATCAATCACCCACCTTGCCCACCCCCCCCTCCAGGCAACGACGCACCGTTCTTACCTTTTGACAACGAGCCTGGTAGAATGGGCGCACCCGAATGTCTAAATCCAGAAGAAACAAGGCAAGGCATGTGGGACTACTCTTCATTCATTAAAGAGTGCGAAGGTGCTCCGCGCTTAAACGGACTTGCCGACTTCTTTGCCTCCACTGCCTCCGGCCAGGCCAACAGGCCGTTGAAGGAGCCACAGGTGGACAGACGATTGCTAAACGGAGCAGAATCGTTGGATCGCTTCATTCGTCTACACAAACAGCGACAAGCGACTTTTGATCAACACTTCTATGGCAGCATTCCTTATTGCCTCGAGGAAGAATGCAGACTCGGACACGCGATCTTCCGGTACAGCCAAAAGAAGTCCGGAACACTGCACCTTTACACGCTGGGAACAGCGGAAGGAACCATGGCGCGGACAGTTTCCGAGCTCTCAGCGGGGCGCATTGAGAGTCTATCCTGCAGCCCTAACGTTGAAAACTACAAGAACTTCCTTGCCCATGGGAACCCTCCACATGCTTCCTTCTTCATCGGTCCATTTCACCATATGACACGGGATCTGTTGTCTTCACGCCCAGAACTGAGAAGATTTCTTTCTCGCTTTGACATTATTTTTGAGGATACGACCTTCCAGATGTACTCACCAAATCGTTCGTCTCAGATCGGATTCGTCACCCAGCATCTTAAAGAAGATGGACTATTCATTTGCATTGAAAAGTTTAGACACGCAGACTTCGAGGAATATAGAAAACGCGAGCTGCAGAAGGATAATGGTTTCAAAGCGCGCTATTTTAGTCGCGATGATGTGGTGGCGAAGGAAAAAATAGTTCTAACAACTATGAACGAAAACGAGGTGACACTTGACGAGATGGCCGCAGCTCTCCAGCCTTATTTCCGTCACTGCTATATCACATGGAATAGCGGCAATTTTTACACGCTTGTCGCAAGCAACAGCCTGGGAAACCTTAACGACTTTATAACTGGCCAGGTTAAGCCAGCCCTCCCCGACGAGTATGTATACGAATCATTACCTCGACCGCTTTTCAATGGCCGCAAGCATGAGGAAAGCAAGTCAGGGGCTGAGGCTGTGGGTACTCAAGTTAACGAATTAAAACTCTAATTAGTAGAGGTTGCTATGCTAGTTGTTTGTTAGTACTACTATTTTTATCTAATTATCTTAAAAGCCTAATAGCATTAAGCTTAATTAATAGTAAAGTTAGTAGGAAACTCGCAAATACCTAAAGCCTATTAGTATTATAATTATTAAGGAATTTCATGTGAGCGAGCCATGATCAGACGGTTCTGTAATATAAGAGGATAAAATATTGTCTTGATGTCATGTCGGATCCATATAGACGCCAATAAGATGCGTCGCTGGTGGGTCATGAACGCTTCCGTCGAATTCCAAGTCAACGGTTCTTAACCCCATATTTATGACCTACACACCCCTGAATGTACACTTCTACCCCCCCCAAGTCCCAATCTAGAGCTCCCAGCTTGCAAAATGGCCTTTCAAATCCACCCCCTCTCCTTCTCCGACATCGAGGAGGATTTCATCGTCGGAGAAAAGGCCTTCTACGCCCACCACCGCCTCACCTACACCGGTAGCCTCTCTCCCTCTTCGCGTGCCATCGTCGTAAAAGACCGCGAAGCATCCTGGCTTGGTCCCGGTAAAGTAAAGAGATTCAAAGCCCTCAATGAAGCTGGAGAACTCGTCGCCTCATGTCGCTGGTCCATTCACGAAGAAGACGAGTATACCAACCAGACCATCGAGGAAACTGTCAACAGGCGCTTAGAGCTCAACCTCCCCGAAATGCGGATAGATTCCGCCCGATACTTCTATACGCTGATTGCCAAGGGCAAGCGAGAGGCCATTGGCATCCGAGAACCCGACTTGGAACCTGGAACGGTTGTCAAGCTCCCGAAACGTATGGAGCTTGTCGCCATCTACGTCAGCCCTGACTATCAGCGTCGCGGGATCGCATCGACGCTGCTGCAGTGGGGCATAGGCGAGTCCGAGAGGCTGGGACTACCGATTTATCTCGAGGCCACGGAGGAAGGGAAGCCTTTTTATGAGCGATTTGGGTTTGAGACACTGAAGGAGGAGCTGGTTGATGCGCGGCCTTACGGTGTTGATGAGGTCCAGGAGTATACGGTATGTTTTCTTTTTTCTTTTTTCTTTTTTTTTGGACTTGCGGTTATATTGTAACATAGCTAACGCGGAGTTTAGTTTATGCTTCGGCCTCCGAGAGCACAGAGAGACTAGCCCTGCAAGGACCTGCTTTTCCACGTCCATTTGGTTGTCTGACCAGAGTGAGGCCAGTCCGAAATAGGCAATCCACAATATTCGAATCTGCTAGAAGCCTCATGTGGCAAGACAAAAAGTATAAATTGAAGAGATATCCCATGCCTTCTCTATTATGTTTCAGCTTGATGTACCAGACGTATCTCTCGTTCTGGCCTCTTCAATATCCTGTTAAGGAATACCTGAAAGAGATCTACCTGCAGGGTGCTTCTGAGCAAAATCTCGGGGCTACTGATTGAGCGTCAACCGCACACCATACCAGCAGATGCACTATTTGGCATCCGACCTGTGCGAGACTACCAACACACGCTTTCCGGACTGGAAACAATGCGGAGGCATCGGACTGAAGGTAGGAGGCGTGCCTCCCCTCCCCGCAGCGGAGGATGGCCCGCACACTGTCCACAAAGCACCCGAATGTTCTCATATCAGATGGCGCTACTAAGCAGGGAAGACCACACCAGACCTGGCGCGTCTATGCTAACGTCGCCGCTACCCCGTATTCGTGGTAACGCTTGGGGCAATCACAGCCCTGCTCACAGCCGGTGAAGCGTGCGTCACCAGTGAACTCATCCCATATCTCTTGTTGGACGCTGTCTCGTTGTACAGAGCCCCGGGGACGCACTGTCCGAATAATGCATTATGCCACACGTCCGCATATCAGTGATCTGTGGGGATAGGCTGAGAAACCTGACCGCACATTAAATCTAATGCGTGTTGGCCCCCCATACGTGTGAAGCCAAAGAAATATTCGCGGAATTAAAGAGAGCGTCCGGGTAGGCGTCCGGGATGGGTTGTTCGGAGCTGCACGCTGTGTGGCGCTCGTAGTCAGAAGCGCCATACAAGGCGTCCTCCTGCAGCGCTCGGGGGCGGGAGAAAGTATCTCATGCAGTAGCTCTTGATTGCGAGAAAGGTACCATTCATCAGCTGCGGCGACATTAGCTGCCGAGTAGGTGGCGTACCAAAACCCATCGGCCATATTCTCACGTATGTAGGCGTCCAATGAACAGAACTTTGATCGACGTACTGGCCGGGCTGCCTGTCCCCTTGTGGAGAGTACGCTATCAAGGGCTGGCCCTGCCCAAGAGGCGAAACGCGAGCCGGCACGTTCGCAAGTCTGTCGACAGGGCCCGGGCCATCACTTCTCAGCAATTGCAGTCCAGGCTTCGAACATAATCCCTCCATATTGGTTAACTTCTCTGCGGATGGCCTCATCAACGGCTACGGGCCATCTTCCCTTTTCTTCGTCAGTCCAGCCTTCTGTCATCATGTTCTGAATTCCATCCCACAAGAAGAACTTTTTCATTTCTTCGATATGCTCTCCCTTCCGCACGGTCCTCTCTACTCCTACTCCCACTTCTGCCTCGCTAAATCCAGCCTCGACGACAAATTCGAACAGTACACCTTCTGAACTGAAGTCCAAGTGGTAAGGCATGTTCAGAGGCAGATCGGGGCGAACAAGACTCTGCGCTTGATGGATAATAGAGCACCAACCAGATCGTTTCCATGTAAGAAGTAATGCGACTCCGCGGGGCTGGAGAGTGCGGTGAATCTCACGGAGGTTTTGAGGTGCATCTGGAAAATGGAACACACTGAACAGGGCAATAGAATGGGTGAACTTCGCGTCTGGAATGCTGCTTAAATCCCGAGACTCTGCCTTGATAACCGTGATTCTGGGATCCCAGTCTCTATAGCACTCACTTGCTGTGTTAGTCTGGGTAGGGTTGGTGATTAATATCTCTGGGATCTCATCCAAAAACTTGGGGTCGAGCATGTCGAGAATGACTGAAGTGGCAGCACCAGCGCCAGTGCCATTATCGTGAACCACTGAAGATGAGGTGATTCTCGGTCTAAGACGTTTCAATGTCGAGGCAAATAAAGCACGTTCGGCATCGCCATGCATATGGGAATAATAGCGGGTCTTGGCGTTATGCTTGAAGTTCTCCCAATTGTGGTGCATCGATGCCGGCGGCGGGTTGGTATCCCATTTCCACCAGTTCAGGTTGGTGAACGTCGTTTGGTTGGTGGGTTTTTGCATTATTATCGAAGAAAGCTCCTTGGTGGGTTCTTTTCGAGGCTTTAAGGGCTGTAAAGGCTGATTGTGGAAGATACTCGGGATACCAGGCTCTTAAAATACTCTTCTCTTCGGCTACGTTCCGGACACGTTACAGAACTGTTGATCTTTCACTCTGGCGACGATGAACGCGATACGCCTTGTATTAGCGCGCCGCATACTGTAGAGTCTTCCCATGTCTCGTATTCGGGAAATCTAACCTTCTATAGATAGGCGGCGACCCAGTCTCCAAAATAACCTCTTTGACATGTCTTGTTTTTGTGAATAAATACCCAAGGACGGAACTTAGCTCATATCTTACCTTCGACGGGATAAACTATGACTGTACTCTTTGTGAAAGGGCCTTTGCTTCTGAAGGCTCCCTCTACGCACACTGTAGAAACACATCGCACTATGAGTGGTACGAGAGGTGCTATTAGACCTCGCCACTACCCGCGGGTGACCCTGATGACCCGGACCGCGACCCGGACCACGCAGGTTTTAGGGTCGTAAGGTTAGACCCTGAAGTGGGGTCAGGGTAGGATCATAAAAGTCGCGAACCTACCCTGAGGGTCGCGAACCTACCCTCAGGGTCGTNTAGACCTCGCCACTACCCGCGGGTGACCCTGATGACCCGGACCGCGACCCGGACCACGCAGGTTTTAGGGTCGTAAGGTTAGACCCTGAAGTGGGGTCAGGGTAGGATCATAAAAGTCGCGAACCTACCCTGAGGGTCGCGAACCTACCCTTAGAGTCGTCAAATATGGTAAACTTGGGCAAGTCACGCAGAGCATAAGTTATGTAGATTTTAGCTGTATTTTTGAGTATCTTACTTACAGCATTTAGAGGAGTAGTTTCTTAATTTGGTAATATAGAATGAATTAAATCAAAATAAATCAAAACTAATGAATCAACCGAGAACATGCCATGATTATTTAATTACATGTTAAATGTTTCATACCCATCTAGCAACCTTGAACGCTTACGGACTCTGCCTGACACTCGGTGCTGTGTCTCTGGTAGAGGTATTTCCTCAGGTTCTTGACCATTATCTTCCTCCTCATTATTTCTCATATCGTTAGCTATATTGCTTAGGCGTCTTTTACCGAGTGCATTTACGGACGGACCCTGGACAGCCTGCGAGGTAGCTTGGAGCTGTGTGGTAGGCCCTTCATCCTCTTCATTGTCGCTAATTGGATTAACGGTGAGTTGTTGCTGTGTTCTCTCTTCCTTTGCAGCCTATATCTCTTGAGTCGAAAGATATTTAGAGAGTATTACTCGCTGCTCTTCATGAATCTCAAACCGCGATGTATATATATACATCATAAGGTCTGAAATCGTTTGAGGTTGAAGAGATCCTCGACGATAATGACAGATATCTCGTGCAGAGTTAAAAAGCCGCTCTACTCCTGCAC